>LGAG01000159.1:100737-130581 GCA_001278395.1 Lerema accius
ATACATACATGTAGAATTGATAACCTCTTTTTTGAAATCGGTTAAAAAGGGAACCAAATTTGGACGTCATAAAGATGACGGCTCATAATAAAATGTAGCTACTAACGTCAGCATTTAAATAAAATTGTAAATTATAACAAATCTAATATACAAGAAAAATACATAGAAGACTGTAAATTATTACAAAACTAATATACAAGTAAGGTTCTTATAAATTCTGATATTCACTACAAATAATATAAAAGTGTACCCGATAATATATTCAGCCCCAGGTCTCAGCTGAAAAAATATTAAAAAAGTTTAATTTACTGGAGTTGTTAAGACCCGGGGCTATGAATATTCGTTTAAAATAAACATTTGCACAGCCAAACAAATGAAGAGAAACTTGGCCGGTTTATCTTACGTGATAAAAGTTGGCCAAAAACTTTACAAAAATTCTCGCAAGTAGATATAAGTGTAAAAAATAAAATAAAGCAAGTAGATATAAGTGTATTAGTTCTGCAACATACTGCATATTTTTATACAAAAATTCCATCATAAATTTTTAGGATTCGGGTGTTTTTTTTTCCAAGGTATCGCGATGAATCATTTGCTTTTGTTACATTTAAGATTTGTTAAATGTATGTTATAATATGATGCAAACAGTGGAACGTAGATTCGAGTCATTATTAAGAAAAGTTTTACCCACATAAAATGTATGAATGGATGTCCTTATAGACATTTTAGTAAATTGCGACTACCAGTCCATCCTACCGTATAATTTAAATACGATGTCTGATAATTATATTCATAATTACCCATAACAAACAAAATCTATTCCCATAGTGCCTGCACTATGGGAACTGGGCATTTATTTTTTAACAAATTAATATCAACTCAATATCTTATGGTGTAAGTCGAAATAAACTAAGTCGAGGCGTTCAGTGAAAAGACTGCTTCTCAAAAGCGGAACTAACAACTCGCTTTTATTTAAATTCCAACTGTTTACATTCACGGTAGTTCTAGAGGAAACTTTTAGTGTACGTTCCGGCATTAAAAATTAAATTTCAACACGAAAACCAAGACCTGCATGTATTAACGGGAATTTTAACTTTTTGTTTTTTGTTTGCTAAGGGGATTAATTTATTATGATATTTTATACCTTATTATTTGCTCAAAGTGTGACCTGCAGAATTAGTAGCTATTCAAACAACAATTATAATTATATTTTATGTACACTTTAAAGTTATCTAATTATGATTATGTCACATAATGTCGTCGGAATCAAATTCTCGCGGGGTTCCTTCTTCCGCGTTGATAGAATCATAATCAACCTAACCGAGTCAAATTAATTTCCATTTCAAATGCGTGGTTTGTTCTTTACTATGTGGGTTCCTTCAAATACACTATTTTCATTAATTTGCCTTATATCTAAAAGAGACTATTAACATAGCCGTCAACAAGTATTAGTAACTTGGCCCGATTTGAGTGTGCTTTATTTAAATAACCGAGTATTATGTACAATGATAAGTAAATCACTTGGTCAAAAAACTGTATAGATAGTAGATTGTCTTTTTCTCTAGCGAACGTCCCTAAGGACCTATAATTACTGAATAACAATTCTTCACTTACGAGAAATTTCGTTTATGATGCTGCAACAGAAATAAAGTTTATCGCTGCGAAAACGATAACGTTGACGAAGTGTTGTATTTACGGTGTAATAGGGTGTTAAATGATGCCCTCGCGAATGTCACAGCGATCTTACTACCATACCATGTCACTTGTATCTCGTTGAAAACATAGAAATGAAAATTGTATAAAAAAATCAACAATAGAACTCTGACTCGAAGAAATCGTGGTTGATTTCTAACTCGCTGATTACTTGGTTTTACGACCCCGTAGCCTAGTAGATAGTGACTCTGCCTGCGAAGGGGGATCCCCGGTTCGATTTCCAGCCGGGGCAGATATTTACGAGACAGATAAATGACTGTTCTCGGGTCATGAGTGTTAGTGATGTATTATTTGTGTCCATGCCACCCGCGACACAGGGAATCCTACTGCGGGGGTATGAGTGTGTTAGCGTTAACAAAAGCTACGTCCAAGTCTCCTATGGTCCAATGAACTACGTATTTAACTTCCAGAAATGGAATGGCAACCACGACCACTCTGACAAGAGGGCTAAGTTCACGAACGAACTAGTAAGTGTTATACCTAGACTATAGCTGTTATTTACTCTCAGATAGCCATGTTTGCATTTTACCGACTACCGAAGCAGAATTCATTTTTGATAGGCGCTTTGTCCACGCTTTGTCGGCAAGTGTCGGTATTTGTATGAAGCGTCATGAACGCGAGTTTAAAGTGCTTCAAACGCACGATTCTATTTATGTAAAAATCTTCACACGGAAAAGTCTAAAGCCAAGCTTTGCAAATGTATTCTATTCTTACTTCTCAACCGTCTTCAAGCACAAATAAAAAGTAAAGAATCTGTATATCACAAGTTTCTCAAACAAATTGTTTTACGCACTAACTTACACCGTTCTCACAAGTTTCTCACTAAGAAAACATTGTCCGAAGAAACAAGGGTATAAGCTGGTTCATGGCTCATAAACTTTATTTACAACTTCCCGAGCCGTAACGCGTGTGTCTCGTTTTATTATTTATCGTCGAGACTTCGCACCTTGTGTTTCTTGATAAGTAGCTCCTGTCACGAATGCTGAAGAGGAGATGGTACGAGTCACGTATTAAAATACTATGGTCCTTCATCATATTCTACCCTTATACCTTATCTTAAAGTTCTGCTGTCAAGCTCACTTCATGTGAACATATTTTATATGGTTGATTTTTATTTTTATATTTTATTTACGATTAGTAATCTTATTTTAATTTTGTATTCCAGTAGATAATGTATTGTATAATAAATTCTGTTGTTTCATTAACTCAGACTGTATTTTTTATTTTTTTATTGTATGTAATTTTATGTATGTGCGTTTCCTGTAGGTACCGGACGATGTGGTCGTTACGACAAAGTCCTGCAGTAAATTAAAAAAAAACTGGCCGACAGTGATACTAAAAATAGGTTCTGGTATGTTAAAATAAATAATTCTTAGAAATAGTGTGAAAATCAGACGGTAAAGTTAATATTATTATTACACTCAAAGACTAAACTATAATATTTTTAAATTTTCTGAACCGACTTCCATTACTTAACAGCAGTTGGTGTAAAGCAACGAACTAAGTAGGGTATTACAAGTGTAATTTTCTGAATTACTGCTTTAAAGAGTTGCAAAGGGTTATGGAAGAATTAATCCACTTTCAAGTTTAAAAATTTTCAACGTTAGTTTTAAAGACTATTTATGGCTATAAAATGATATAATAATGATATTAAAAAAATTGCTTCGGCTACTTAATGATGTTTCATAGTAAGATATGTTACGTATTTACTTACCAACAGAAAAAAAATATATTTTTCATTTGTTAGTTTCCGTATTGTTTATACTCTAAACAAAAAGGTCGATTGGGTTGTTTTCATGTTATCAGCCCGAGAACAGTGAAAATAGGTTTATTGTAAAAACTGGAAGTAAGCATTGAAAAAAAATCCGTTACATCAAATACCGTCTTTCTCAACTTGAAGGCAATATATAGCTGCCATTCGATAAGGCAAGAGGAAAACAAAACACGACAACAACGAATATAATAAACTCATTTAAGTCAGAACAGAACAAAACTATGGCGGGTTCTTTATAGTAATTAGATCTAGAATTAATATTCTTACATTTTTTCATTCATTCCTTATTTAAAAAAAATGTTACATCACTCAATATTATAAGTACATATATTTTTTTCAAAAATTAAAAAATTCCGCGAAGAGAAAAGTTTATGTGGCTGGACTTTGGTATGTAAGAAGAGCTCTACATGAAATTCTTGATGCCTTGATACAATAGTTATGTGGCGATATGGATACGTTTCGGCTGCAGAGCATGCCAAAGAAATGGACATACATACTGTGAAAAAACAATATCCTTCTAGTGCAGTCGGGGCAAAAAAATAATAAGAACCTTCGCAAACAACTTCAAGCATAAGGATTCTTGTATGAGAAACGCGGAATCCGAAAAATATTCACAAAACGGACCATACGCACAAAAGAACTGGGGTACATTAAGAAAATGTTTCCAGTCCATTGCCTTGTTTAGATGCTTCCAGGTAGAAAGTTCAGGACTATTACTACCAGTCTGTTTCACAAACTCGTAAATCATCAATAAGAAAACACGGCGCTTATGCGGGAGTTTCATCAGCGGTTCCATAAATTATTATAAAGACATTACCTTTATCACTTCACTTCCTTTTCCCACGATTGTTTTACTAGAACTGATTTAGATTGAAGAATTTTTCCTTTTTCTTTTTAAAAAGATAAGGTAAAATTTTTTCGTATCTTCCCAAGAACAAATGTAAAAAGCTATCAAATCCTATTTAGAGTTAAGTTCATAATGATACACGCTCTAACTTTACCTAAATTAAATAAGAAACATCCATACTGACATATTAATAATATTGTTCAAAAATATGGCATTCTCCTACACAATACCCATGATAAAGATGTGAACGATAAGCAATCAAATTATTCACAATCGATCATTGTCAATCGCATGACGCGTGAAGGACAAGAACATTACTTACGTTGAATTATTTAGGTGACGGATAAAGGAATTTTTATATTTCTGTAAAGCATTTTGACGTAATGTGAAGTCTTTAGAAACTAATTATCACTTGCTTCGGCGAAGGAAAACATCGTGAGGAAACCTGCACACCTGAGAATTCTCCATAAAGTCCTCAAAAGTGTGTGTAATCTGCTAACCCGACTAGGCCAGCGTGGTGGACTAGTCGACTGGTGAGATTTACCATGTGAATATGAATAGTAGTTATGTAGCTTATGGACGTCATATGGAATTGATTACAGATGCGTTGCGAGCCACAAACGAAATAATTGAACCCGTAAATTACTCGAATAGAACAGACGTATAGCTTAGATATAACTCTATTATAGTAATAAATTTTTTGTAAAACCATACGAATGTGTAAAGTCTGGAATCTGGAATTAAATTAAATTCCTTGTGTTTGCAACCCTCAAACGGAATTTGATGGAATTCTAAATGCTTTCAATTCGGAATAGATCTTCGTTTTATTTTCTTTTAGCGAAAGGATAAATGTTTTAGAGGATTGTGTGTTCGTTTTTTCTCTCCACAAAAATGAGAAAGAGTAACTTTAAAACTGAATAATTTGGAAATACACTTTTTGAACTTAATAAATATATTTTTGAATGACTTAAAAATCTTTATAACAGTCATTTAAAACTAAATGCCATAAAAAACATAGATTCGAGTACTGTCCGAGAGTGTACTTATAATTACAAATAGTTGTCAAAAGTTGTCTAGTTAAGCAACTCATAAAAATTCCAACTCCAATAAGTCTAAATTGCATTCAAAAGCAGTCCCTAATTAAGTAACAGTAGTTTGTGTGCGCCATAAAAATAAATAAATCGAAGCATTCCCTTAATTACGCAGTGGCATTACGTTTTTACCTATATTAGGGTATCACGTAAACGCATCGTAAACTCCTTTTACGAGTGTGAAAAGAGATTTACTGTTCCGGACATAGACTTTACTTAGAATAGAATTGCCTAGTCTTCATTATTAATAAATCAGATAAATCCGAAATTCCAATTTCTAATGATTACTCCTAATAGAAATAAGCAATAAATCTTATTACCACATAATAAACTCACCTAAAGTAGGTATTTAGTCACGTGACCACAAAAGTCAAACGACGTCACGAAGTGCAAAATCAATAACAAATATTACTTGTAGATGTTCTTTATAATACTTTATGACATAAATATTGTGACTGAAATAACAGTTTATACTATTTGTCTCTTACAAGCTCTGATTTAATGGAAGTGTTAAATAGAGACAAAAGAATCAGTTAGTTACTTCTCATAGTCTTGAATAAATTATAAATTGTAATTAGAACAGAGACCATGTGTTCTAGACAAATAATAATTTCTATGTATTACGCAGTCTATGGTTTCCCGACAGGTTTATTAGAGCGTGGTCTAGAGAATGGACAATTACTCAGCTTAAGTCGTGTATTACTTCCAATGCGTGGCAAAGGCAAATGAAATGGTAATTTTGAGAGAAAACCTGGTATATCATTAAGACTTAGGACTCTGATAAAATTACCTGCATCTCTTATACTTTGAGAAGACTAATTTTCAAAAATCTTTTACCTAGCCTAGGTCTTTTAATTAGGCAACTGACGCGACAGAACTTTGTATAGGTTTATAAAAACTGACAGAGGTAATATAAAGTACCTACCAAATCCCCACTACTGAAACATTACTCTCTCAAAAGTATGAAACAAAAGCAAATTTATGAGCTATTACTAAACGTAATAAATATATTCGTGAAATATACTGCTAATTCCTTTTATTTAACATCCAATACGGCATCAGAATAATTATTTTGTTTATGACCTTATGCTTTTACCAACATATTAAATTTAATATAATGTCACATAGCGTATAACTAGCCGACCAAACACTCTTCCAAATTTTTCTAAAAGAGATTTCATTGAGAGTTCTTTTGTCAAATTATGTAAAATAGTAAAAAAGTGATAAGGCATCAGTCAAACATTCATATACAGAGTTCAAAATTATAACAACAAAAAACAAAAGGAAGTCAAACTTGCTACTTGACGAAGAAGAGGGCTAACAGTACCTCAGCTACACCTCAGACTTAACATCGAACTCACTGAACTAACAGAACCGCTCTACTTATTAATTAACTGAAATTTACTAGCGAGGCTTGAGTCCGGCGCTCGCAACCACCGGTCTTCTCAGTAGCAACGGACTCCCCGACTATATCACAAGAAATCGTTTATATATATGCTAGGTTTTAAAAAACTACGACACCGCGTTTCAGGTTCTCTTCCCTGATTGGCTGGTTTGAATGAAAGCGAGTGCGCTCGTTGCGGTTAATGCGCTTAACGCAAAAAGTTGATTGATTCACTGTTTTATTCATTGTGAACTGGAGCGGTTATTCCTAGATCATTTTAAGCAAGATAAATGTTGTAGATGATTATTGTAAGGTGAAAGAAGTGTTTAAATGGATTTTAGGTAGAAATTTTTGAACTGTAAAATTATGAGATGATGCTTATAATTTATATTTATAAATATGTAAATGTATTTGAAATTGTAATTATAGTACTAGATACGATATTCTATGACATTCTTGTATTGGGATCCTAAGACATTTATTATTCTAAAGTCCATTACAATGTTGAACAAGTATATCAAAGTAACAATGAAGTATAAGCAGAACTGGATTTTATTATACTTTTTGCACGTATTTTCACAACCTTTAGGAAAAAACAAAACAGAGGTATTCATCTGTAAAAAGGAGAGAAATCACCGCGTGAAAAAACCATGAACCTTTACCTGAAACCGACAAATGGTTTTGCGTCAAAAATTCCGCCCGAACAAAAGAAAAAGTAGCATGTTGAAAAAATGCACTACCTTGCTCCTCGCCGCGCCGCCGCAAGGGTAGACCCTCAATATATTCCATTGAACGCCTTTTGATATGACCTAGAAAGAAAAAAATCGAAATTAGTTTACGATAAAATTTTCTTATAATCAATATTGTACAGTACGCGTAGTCCGTTTCAAACTAGGTACTAATACAACGAAGTCATAAAAAATATTTTTTCTTTTGGGAGTGTGTGTCACCGATGTTTTTCAATTTTATGTAATTAAAGTAACATAATTTTTAGTGTACTTAGAAATTAAATCATCAAGGTTCATTGGTTGGTAATTAAAACTTTTAATAATTTTTTCTTACTTGTTATCTTCATTAATTTCTAACAAGCCCATAACTTTCAAAATAAGAAACAGGCAACATTATTTGACACCTACCTGACCTGGTCCAAAAAACCTCTTTACTTATTTACAAACCAAAAAATATGTTCGTGCGGCTCGATCGTCTACCGCACATTTACCTGATCGAGATCGACAAATGGTTTCGCGTTAAAATTTCCACACGAACGAAGGTAAAAGAAACGTGTGACCGCGGCGCGGAGTTTTGGAGAAAAAATGCTAATACCACCCACCGACCCGCAAGGGCAAACGCAATATGTTCCATTGAAAGTCACTTAGGCCGCCGCCAATAACCGGCAACATCGAATGGTCAGGAATACGTAAACGAGGTTAGGTAACAGTTATTGATGTAAATCAAAATGAAATTTATAGTGATAGATTAGCAATAGATGACAGTACCAAACCAAAACACTAAGCTAACTAACTTAAGGAAGTTTTTGCTAATGGATAACGGAATATTACTAAACGTTACATCAAGTTGTTGCCTAACACACAAGTTTGGCCAAGATGCTAACTCAACCCTCGGTAAGCAGTGCAAAAAAACATTTAATGGACCAATTTCATACAGCAATTTAATACGTTTAATTAAATTATAATACATAGTAGGAAAAATTCTTGAATGCTTCGAAGGGCATGATGAGCCGTATAAGATAATAGTCCTTATGCCATGTCAGAGGCCTTTGAACAGCATTTTCCAAAACTTAGATTGGCCACTAAACCCTCCATCATTTAACACTGCAGCATCATGGTGAAGTATACTATAGACATCATAAATTTTGAGAAGAGACTCGTAATCAATTTGTTAATGGGTCGAAATTAAATATTGATAATCCTCTAATAAAAGCTGACTTGCAAGGTTTGTATAATAAAAACAGTTAAATGAGATCAAGTCACCTACGACCTACTAAGTCGATTTGTCCCAATTTTATTCTATTCTCTTAGTAAGCCCCATTTGCCCTAATACTAAATAACTTATGAGATACCAGGTGTACCTGGACTTGTTTCACTACAGCCAAGCTATAATTTCGAAATTGTTGCTCCGTAAAATTACTCGGTGAATAATAAACAGTAAACGATATTAAATTACGTTGCTACTTTCATAAAGCCATATTATGGCTGGTATTGTCTATTCATACAACATGATTTTTTATAGGAGCAGGTGCTGATAAATTAATATGTCTTTATTGTAAAATAAATAATTTGAATTTTTTCTTCGATTTATCACGCACTAAATCTACTTTGTCTGTCTAGTTTTTGGTTCTTCTGTCTGTAACTTTGTTAATATTTATCATACTTTCTGTCCTATTGTTATAAACCACCCTCTTTATTTTATTTTTTTCAGTATCTTTAACCATTATTGTTATCTAATAAATAGTATTATGGTCATCAGCATGAGGGGCAGTAGTACGAACGCAAGTGTTAATTAACCAAACTTCTTTAAAATTTTATAAAATTCGAAAATTCATCTGTGTTCAATTTACTTATAAACAAAACTACACCTATCCCCTACCCTCTTCGTGTATTGACTGAACTTACGTACTTGCTGATATTCCACTACTCGTTTCTCGTCGAATATACAACAAGAGCTGCAACCTGAGAGACAATAGAATTGTAATGATGACTGTGTAAGGCAAACTGCTTGCTAAGGGTGAAATATGGAAGGGACCTTTTGTTTCGTTTCTCGCCCGGCCGGATAAAATCTATTAGGTCTTTAGTTTTAATGAACCTACACAGGGAGAGCATAATTAACGATAATGTTTTACACCTTTGTGAATTAATTTTCATAATTAGTACTTAGCGGAATTTGTTGGCATAATTTTGTATGTTTTAATAATTAGATACCCAGTTCTGAGAATTGAGTTGGATTATCTTGACTTGTGTTTGGTTTTCTAAGAAATACTCGTATCATAAGTAGGTAGGAATTTTAGGAATTTAAAGATATTTGGATTAAATTAGACGCAAAAATTAGTAATTTATAATATGGATTAGTTAATAAGGTTATTTCCATATCAAGTAATGGTAGATCCAGCTTTCCTGCTGAGGCTTAATAATGAAATTTGCGACCATTTTTGAAATATAACAGATAATGCTACAAAAATACACCGTCCATTATATTCCTTGCACGGTAAAATGATAGAATTTTTGCAACTTAAACATTTCGAATACCTAATCACTTAACATAAAGCTGCATCTATTTTTCCTTGCGTCGTAAGTGTAAAAATGAAAGGACAGTTCTGCATTCGGAGTTCAGACAATAATATCGATGATTTTCAACGTTAACGATCCACTTGTCTCTTGAGTGCATTGTCTCCGAGTGGAGATTTATGTGGATAAGATCCTGGTTTATTTAAATTTTATTTCCTCTTTTCATTTACAAAAAAATATTACGCCGTGTCAGTCATTTGCTTGAATAAATATAAAAAAAATTGGGTAGATTTGAATGATGAATTTATATTTCTGTTCTCGGTCTTTACGTGTCGTTCATGGCATCCTTGTGATAATCCTAATACGCAGCTATGAGTGTATGTCATTATTGATTTCTTCATGTACAGTCAAAAGTTAAATAAAACCATATTCCAAAACGGCTTTCCATAAACATAAGCTTAAACAGATAAAATCATGCATGCCTATTTGACAAGTAATTCCATAACCATAGAGTATTTGAGGCATTCTAAGAAAAAATGATTACAAACAAGATGATATAGAAGTAATCCAAATCAGAACACAATATCCACACTTCCCTTACGGCAGACTATACAAGCGGCGAGGTGCCTATTGAGCTGAAGCCGGTATAAAAATCGCCCCCGTTCACGAGCGACGCAAATGAGTTACGAGCGATCCTCGGGGACTCCAGCTGCGATAAAGTCTTCGAGCTGGTTTAAAACGTAAAAGAGTTCAGTAGCATGATAAAGATATTGGAGCATACGAAATTCTGTCAACTGCTTTCGCGTTTCAGTCTGATGAATTCGTAAGTGACAATGTTCTTAGTCATGTTATTGGAGTTAAGGTACAATTTAGGGTTGTTAACCCCTGTAAAAATGATAAACCAAATATGACTCGTACACAAATCGTCGCATTTTTAAAAACTATTTATAATATTGGTTCTCAATTACATAATTGATTAAATCCAGAGTTAAGTAGGCTTCATTTAACAATAACTAAATTCAAAGGTGTCGTCATTATTCTTATCCGGGAGACAAAATAAACATTTTGTTCTCAAGATATTTTTCTGTATACAAAGTAATAAAAATTCCAAAGTCATATTCTTTTAATAGAAAAATCTTCCACACTCCAAACGCGAAAGTGTTTTTTAACGCAGCATGAATGTCAATTATCTATTTTGCCTAAATAACTTATTTCAAATTCAGCAGCGTGAAGTTATTCATCATCGTAAATTCCGTCTTGAAAAATAAATACATTTGTTACCTTTGAAGTGAATTTTATTGAAGTAATTTAAAAGAATTATTCACGAGTATATGGAACAACTAAAATTCGTCAACATTATCCATGATTTCGATCTTCATTGAGAATTGGGTTCTACGATCGTTCGTGTTTAATGTTTTAGACACTAAAGTAGTACTTAGTTGTTGTATAGCCTAAATATAAATATCAAGTTAAGAAATTCTAAAATGACTACGCTAAGTTATCCAACTTGAATTACTCTAAACTTTCAACAAAATCAAAAAATAGTATCTATCCTGTACTCCCAAAACTGTAGATTATACATTTCTATTTAGTTAGCAGAGATGGTTGATTGCTTTAGCCTAGAAATGTAAATGGATGGATTAATCAGGTTAATACACGGGCGACCGTTTAAAAAGCCAGCACCACGCCACCGATTACCCGACTCATTTAAAATGATACAAGCGTCTCAGTGCTCTTGCCAAATACTCGTGTACCCTGCATAGGGCCGATTGGATTATTCTGGAATCTTGTTCTATGAAAAGAATCAAAAACGTTTCTAAATCTGCTGGGTTTTGAAAAAAGAACATGATGTAAATAAATAATAGTTTACGCTTACATCTTTGTACTCTTTCGTTCCTTGTGCCATGCGATAATTAATCTAAAATCAATGTCCTTTTAGTTTAACACTTAGAAAAGATCTACCTGCACCAATATACTGCTATAATATTTTGTTACGCGTTAAAAGTAGTTTAGTTATCCCCCCACTCCTTAAAAAGTAAAACAAGGTCTTACATACTATAGCGAACGTCTTACTTAATTTTACTAACTCATTAGTTGCACGTGAATTATCAAACATGGCTTCTTCAAATCAGATTTTTTCTTGGCGTCCCATAAAAAATCGGACATTTCAGTATCTGTATCACTAGGTGACGATATAAAAACAAAAATCCAAACTCCAGAATACAGCCGTCGGTTTGCTGGTGAGTTTACCCGAATGCATAAATAACGAACTTAATTGGGAGTGAAATCACGCTGCAGTTCTGATAAAGCGCCTGCATTTTTAAGTTACACTTTTGGTTGGATGCGATGAGTGGAATGGTTGGCAGCATGCAGACAAGATGAGTGATTGTGGTATTGTCAGGACTGAAGGTATATGAATTAATATTTAAAAGCATTGCTGAAAAGTATTTTAATTTTTACCTTGTTTTTGTCTCACTGCGCCAAAAGGAGTTGCTTTTCAAGCATATTATGATTGCGTCTAAGTAAACATTCAATTATAAGTGATGGCTTATGCTAAAATCAGAAACTGGTGACATTCAAATTTCCAACCTAAATTGGCATGCAATTCCATCAGTGATATAATTTTCTACAGATTACAGTGGCCTTTATAAGTTCCTGGAAATTGGCTCACTTAAGTACCCTAAGAAGCCTCTGTAATATGTAACCTACTTGTTTAATCAAAGCCAGTACACTCAACCTTAACGCCTACACATTTTTCCATTCATATTTTTATTATACGTAATCTTTTTTTACTTTCTGAAATAAAGTCAGCTTAGCCGTATAAAACGTTATGGCACTTTAACACCAAAACCTTGTATTTTCCACGTGCTTCGGAATTGAGCTACAATCTCGGCAATCTCGCACGACCGAAGTTGGTGCTAAGCTGACATTACCACCACTATTGTCGAAAACGACACTTAAAGTTAGGAATACTTCGTAACCCACAGTTGTGATAATGTTCGATACTTAAAATAGACAGTTGAACATGATGCCTACTTGAAGAAAGGTTGCTAGTAGCATGATCAGTACCTCTACCATGAGTTTTTGCAAACGATACTCGCTAGCGACTATAGTAAAATGTTTGTATAGAATTTCGTTCAGCGCCCCTGAAACGAACTACGAAAACGTTGTAGTAAACGATAGCAACTCATGGTACCGATTTTAGTTCTTCACGTATCCGTCAGGGGCGCTGAACGAAATTCTATACAAACATTTTACTATAGTCGCTAGCGAGTATCGTTTGCAAAAACTCATGGTAGAGGTACTAGAACGGATGCCTAATTTGTAACTGCAAATACGTACACAATTCAGAAATTAATTGCTTTCGGACTATAAGATGAAGGTACAAATACTATGTATAAATTTTTCTATTAAAATTCATTATAATTTACAAACTTACATCAAAAACGTTTATAATCTTTTATTTTTACACTGCTTACAATACAATCAATTTGAAAATTTCAGAAAGAACATATATTCGATTTTAATAAAGAAATACGTTGGTTTTCTCCAAGTTCTCATAAAAACGTATTTCTCAAATTATTTTTAAGTTACTTATTTTTTATGTTAATTCCATTACCAAATACAATTTTGCTTAGCAAATGCGGACGAAGAAAATCAATAAATTGCGGCTCAGCGTTGACAATGACTCGTTTAACTTCGACCATTAACTTGGAACTTTTTCTCCTTTTCTTTCTACTGTTATAAATTAACGCTTAACGTCGCTAGCAACAGAGTTAATTAAATGTTCAAAAGTTATGTTAATTATCCCGTGAGATACAGTATTCGTTTTGCTTGAAACGAGAATACTTGTCTGTGAGATCTGCTAACCAAAGTTTGTTGTAAAAGTAAATTGTTGTTCTCAAATAGCTAAACTGATGTCGTGTTTCCAAGTTTAGCGATTAAGTGCGTTTAAATTTTACAATGTCGTTTGAGTATGCAAAGTTCTATGATGATACGGGCAAAGAAAAATATAGTTAAGAAACATGCTGGCATCTTTTAAATTCTCAAAGGCTTATGCAAGGTAACGCAACAAGGTACCTACAGGTTCTTCTTATTTTACCCGACTATTAAGTGTACATGGATTAGGTCGCCCGGTCGGTATGAATGCATGTTCATAATGTTCATATCGTTGGAAACGTATTATTTGTCCACCTGTTGTAAACAAAATGACTTATTGTTTGTCGCTGACAAGAAGGCCGAAGGGCCGAAATAACTAAAATACTGTATACGTGATACTAACAGTCCCTTCCATTATAGTTACTAAAGTTTACTATTATTAAAGTCAATCTAGATAAGGTACAAGAACAAGCTAAGCGCGAACGTGGCTGAAAAATTTCAACGTCACTCGGATGTGGAGCGGCGCCGACAAATTGTTTTATCGAAATTACTTCTCGGAGAAATTTGTCGATTTCTGTTTAAGAGAAAAAGTAAGCAACCCTGGAACTATAAAGCGTAACTATTATTACTTAGATTTTTTTAATAAGTTGCTATAGCTCAAGAATATACCAAAGAATGAACGACATGAATACGCTTGAAAAACATCACCTCTTTCTGACACAGTGTAATCAATCGAAAATTTTAATTATTACAGATACCAATATGAAATTAAATTTTGTGCTTTAATTACACAGGAGATCCCAGTCATTAATTTTAAATTTAAATATAGCAAGATTTTATTCTGTCCCAATTTTTAAATGAGGCCTTATATTTTCACGGTTATTTATTGGTTCTTTTCAACATTTAATGTCCAACTTCTCTTGATTTGCATTTTAAAACAAAAATAATTTACCTGCAGTCAAATTGAGAACCTCCTCCTCTTTTTGAAGGAAGAGAAAAAATAGATCCTTTTTATTTGTTGGTGAATGTTGGTGTTATTTACATAAAATAAAAAATAAATAAAAAAAAAAATTCTCGCCACGCAGATTAACTTTCCCGAAACAAGGCGAGGTTTGAAGAAAAAGAAATGGAAAGTGGCATCTACCACTCATACATGATAACCGAGACCGATGGCTTAACATGCCGACATGTAAACATCGAAACGAACCCTCAAGTCTTACAACTAGCAACCCGCCTACAGACACCAACCACAGTTGCTTAACTTCGTCTAACACTCAGGATCGACTCAAGCCACCGAACTAAGAGGGCTCCCAGCATACATAAAAGTTTAGCTTTTACTAAAACAAATCTCATTTATGCAAAACAAACTGTACGGCACTCAATCATTCGCTCGATGATAGTTCGGCGTCACGAGTTGGCAGCCATATAAAACTTGTAACTTCTAACTTTTTGAGTCTTCTTGGGCTCAGGTGACCAAGTACGGAATGAGAAAAATATGGACTTTGAATATTAAAATGGTTCAAGGTCTGACGAATTTGTAAGTTGGTGTCAACTAGGATTTTCAGGCGAAGCATTATAATATATTATTTATTTAAATTAAAATGAATGATTATTGCTGTAAATGTGGTTACAATAATTTTTGAATATATATATATAGTTTCTCACAATAATCTATTTAGTATTAAGCCATGCAAAAATTATTTATGACGTAAAACGTCAATAACATTTGTTTTTTTAATAGGTTGGCAATTAAGTGATTGAGAATTTTACATTTGTATAAAAAAAGCGTAATAATTTAGTTGCCAACCCAGTTACTGATGCTTATACTATTCTTAAAAGGATAAAACTTTTTATTCATTAGACAGCAAAACGAGAAAACAATTCAGATATTTGACACCTTTATCTGTTGGTAAAATAAATTATTCTTTGTTAAATTTTATGTTGTCCGTTGTTTACTATAAAATACAAAGTCACCCTCGCAAACAGTGAAAGAAAAACATGGCCATTCCCGAAGTTCTTTTTGCCGTCCGTTCGACGCTTATTGTATCGATTCCGTCCCTAACTTTGTTGTTGGTTTATTTCTGGATATTCAAAGTCGTATTTCTTGTATATCTGGCACTCTTTGATCCCACAAAGATAATCTTAAGCGTGGGAGGCATCGTACGTGATATTATTTATACTTAGGTATCCACTCCCGAAATAATTCAAGACTGTTTTTATCGTATCATTACTCTAAAGTTAATTTACGAAAACAAATCAAAACTTACGTTAGCTAAGTACATTCGATACGTCATACATATACGTCATAACAGACAAAAAAGTTAATGAGTATACTATTAATTAACAGAGTTATGGTTGAAATCGACTAAAAATGGGCTCTCAAGTTAAGATAAATACAACTTACTTAAAAGATAAATACCACAAAAGATTTTACTACTGTCCACAGTCTTAACGCTTATAAGCCCTACGTTGATACGCAAATACATGTTCTTATAAAGGGAATGTAACAGAATCCACCGGCATGCCACAAATGTCACTAAATCACTTGAAGAGGAAATTTGTCTCGTCAATTTATGCGCGAAGAATAAATCTGGGGGTGGATACAGCGTTCCAATAAAAGACGATCAGAGATTAGACGTATCTGCAGTAGGAATAGTTCTCTTTAGTAAAGGAATGAACGAGAAATATAATATATACGAGTATTTAATATTATTAAAACAATTGCTGACTGTATAGTAAATTTATGCAACATTACTAACTTCGGAGAACAAGAAATGTATCTGAATACATTCACACCTATCACTAACAGGACCACTAACCAACTAACGATGTTTGTCACGATGTGAATGGGTGACAGAGGATGGAGGCAGATCGTTTGCTAATCTCATACCATAAAAATAAATCAGTCACCATCGCCCCTATCAGAATACGACCATTTGTTTGTCGATCCACATGGTCTGATGCCTTCCGCTTTGCCAGTTATGATAAATTTTTTGAAACATGCCTCCTCCCTTCCAATTTCACGAGTAACATGCACTAAATTATTGAAAACCTATGAAGTATGACTATATATCTGAGAAGGATCTACGTGTTTTCTCTAGTCACTAAAAAGCAGATGCGTACATCACTAATATTAATAAAAAAGTGATTAAATTAAAGCCCATCAGATCGGCCAGCCGGCGCGTGGCGCGTGATGGGAATATTTTAGATAAATATGAGTAGTGATTTTATCAATCAGTTGACACGGAATCGAGTTTCTGTTTGTTTTAACTTTGGGAAGCTTTAGGACTATTTTGGGATGTAATTTAAACACGAATATTGAAGCTTCGAGTAGGTATGTGATTAATTTTGATTAAAGTAATACAAGATTGTATAAAAGTTGTTAATTACAAGCTGCAAAGTTTAATTTTAATACCGTATTAATCAAATAACTTAAGATTATAATCCACAACTGCTAAAAGAATTAGAAATTTCGATGCAATCAAGACTACATTTCGGAGTCTAAAAATATATTTATTTATACATTTTTTTAAGTTGTTACAATGAAGTAGTACATATTATGTTAATGAATTCATTTAAAATATTTTATTTCTTTGATATCTTAAGCAGATTATACAAAAACAAAGAAACGAAACTCACTTCGTATCCTAGCTATTTTCTCTTCTGCCCTTTAATCTGTGGTTCCGGTAACTATGTGTGCGTTAGGACATTTCATTAAACGAGGAAATCTTTCAGTGAAAGGCCTCGTGTGAATTTGGCCTTGATTTTACGAGATATCTACTGGATATTTTACCTCGTACTTCCAGTTTAGTTATGGTTTTATATTTGTCTGGTAATAAGCCACTATTATAATGCGTTATTAGCTTCGGTTTCAGTAAAAATACGAGTATTTTAATTCATTTATGTAACCGCAGTTGCTTAAAAAAGTAATTTTTTTAATCGATTCTCATTTTTATTTGAGGAATAAGTAACGAAAAAACGGTTTAAATGATTTGTATTCGAGTCTTCACGGCAAATGCGCAATTTTATATATTATTATCTGCTTCTTTTTGTATATCACTGAATGGGATCTTTTGCATTAACAAACACCCGTAAATTACTTCTTCTATATTTTGCATGTTCTGTCTATATGTTAGTCATAATTTTACTACATACATAAATATTTAAATTTTACCGTTTGGTACACAACCACCGTTTTTGGCGCAACATTTTTACTGTAGCTTCATGAAATTTTATGGCGAAGTCAGGAGTCATCTCTCGGGAATTCACTCTTTGACGTTTTTGTTCTATCGATTTCACAAGCCGACATTTTGAACGCGGAGTCCACAAAAAGTTATAAAAAGCTTTTCTCCGAACGCGAATTCTGCGTAGGTATGAAATTATTCCATATTTATAACAAAGGTGATCTATGACGTAACAGAATTATTTTTGCTGAAAGGGTTTTCTAATGAATTTAATTTAAAGTTGATTTTGTCAGTACATCGTCGTGGTACGAAATGTTTTTGTAAAAAAATATATATTTTTTGACAAGTTTCTTCCATTGGTGATAGGTCGAAAAGGCGAAGCAACTGTAAACGTGCTCAGTAAATTTCTTGTGCGCGTCCTTTCTTTGCAGGTCACGTTAAGCTAACAGTTTGGTTTGCTATCGAAGGGAGGCCCATGGAAGCGTAAAGTCTTCCGTCACTTGGATTGGCCACTAACTTCTCCGACAATTCGTACTGGAGCAACGTGGTAGACAATGCCCTAGGCCTCGTCGGTTAAAAGGAAGAACCTGTGCTGAGTAGTAGGCCATTAATGGGTTAAGGCCTGTCTTAAAAGTATTTGGGATTTACTATAAAACAGAAGTTAAAAAAAGATTTTAAAAAATCTTTTTATAATTTTTTGTTAAAACATAAAAAACACCGGTAACGAACAAAAGTGGCCTCGCCTTGTAATTCGATAATAATTTATAAAAATAACATTATTGAAACACTCATTAATGATCAAAGTAAACAGCGCCTCACTAATGATACGGTAATTGTATTGGGATTCCAAAGTTTCAATTAATGAATATTGACGTTAATTTGCGGACGGGCCGATCGTTAATTTAGTTCATTATACATCGAGAATATTGTTTTCTCAATATAGTTATCTTATATTATTATATGATTAAAAGAATGTTATCATTAAAGTTCTAATTATTACCTGTTAAGAAATTTCTTTCGTCTTCTTTCTAAAAAAACAAAAGGGTTACGACTATAAAAAGTAATATATATTTTTGGTGGATTTTAAATTTTGTAACTTGAAAGTCTTCTTTACACTTCCTCTTCTTTTTCTTTCCTTAATAATGCAGATTGTAAATACTAAACTTAAACTTTTATATTTCACGTACCAAAACACTCTGCAAAATTTAGAATTAGACCTTGTGTAATCTCTGCCAACAGAGCAAGCGGGCAATTACCAGTATGTCTCAACTGCATATTGCATGATAAGTCATCTTGAACTTACTAGCATAATGTCCGTTGCAACCAGAGTCAGCTACACTCATTCTTCAAATGGATTATGCCAGAATTAGCACGCCAACAGCTTACCCAAGCATTGCAAATTACCATTGCACTGCCAGCTAAGCTTTGTGATTTATTTTGTAGTGTTGTTGTGTTCTTTGTGTTAACTAGCATTCATCTTATGAATGATCCCATAGCGACTTTATGACAACGGATCAGTGGCTCCTGAGTTCGATTCCCAGTTAGGTACAGAGAATGATTTAAATTTCTGTTCTCGGTCTAGGTCTGTATTCTTTGTCTACTTGTAAGTACTCTTTTTTTAAAGGAATTTACATAATGTCGTTTCATAAATTGTTTTTCAGACCTTACAATCACAATAAATCCTTTTATTTGTAACCGCAAACCAGGTCAAACATTTATCAATACTCTGTTAAATGAATGACGTCAAATTTATCTCGAGATCGTATGCCATACAGATTATTATATTTAATTTCATAAATAAATATTCCTCGTTTTAATATGCTTTTTATTTGTTTGCCATAATTAATTATTATTATGAAGTTGAACTGGCATCTGATTGCCTATATCAATACCATTCAAAACTATCGCAAAATGGTCACAATAAAGTTCATGTCTCACTATGCTCTGATAAAAAAAGTTAAACAATTCTTCACACTTTTCTTTCATATCATAACAAAACTTCGCTATCGGTCTATTCTATAATGATAACAATTATTATCTAAAGGCTAATTAAGTTATAAATAAAACAAAGTAATATGAGAAATTTTACTGGAACCTATAGGAAACTATATTTTTTGCATGCATGATTTGATTTCTTGAACCATAGTAGTATTTGAAATTTTTATAAAATAAAATGTATTTACTGTTACACAATTATAAGTAACAGCTAAAATTAAACTGGCTACTTTAAGTTGAACTGAAAAAAGTTTCCAGATTACTCTGGGATAAATGGAAAAGAAAATAAGGGATAGAAGATTTGAGAGTGAGATAAAAGAAATTTAGAATGAATTGAATATTTTTACAAAAATGTATACATTATTGTGAGAAATTCTGGTGGTTACATAGTATGAATTTAGAAAGTAAGTGGCTATTTGTTTTTAAAATTTTCAGAGTGGACATTTATTTAAAAACTCCCCGTATATACTTTTCATTGCACGTGACTGTACATTCAGTAGCATTACAATTCTGACTCTACCTTAACAGTGATTTTAATGTAATTCATAACTTTTGGCGTACAGTTAATCTCTGTTATAATTATTATGTAAAATATAGTTATATACATAAATACTCTATATGTAATGGAAACAGTTCGCCTCGAGTTCAACTTATTTAAAAAACCTGCCTAGGGCGTGTCAAGCAACGTACAATATAGGGCTCACTAATGTCTTAATTACTCACCAGGTTAAGCCTTTGTTTTCGTGATACTTTCCTTTTTGAATTTGTTGTATTATTTACTAGGGACAGTGCACTAACGAACGTCAAAATATTAACAATATAAATTACATAAGGTATAAAATGAATAACACTCCGAAAATTCATACGATTATTAGATTAAGCCTTAAATAACTTAAAGCCTAAATTAACTAGGATGGGCCAAAGGAGAAAAAGCCGGGGAAAAAAAACACGGTACTCTTTTTGAAAAAGGTCACTTAAGGCCAGTTTTTTTACTTTTCATTCAAACATATATACAATAAGGTTTTAATTATTTATACAGTAAGTGATGTAAATGGAATTTGATCAACACTATTAAGGCAACATTGCGCTCAATTAGTGATTGACTAAACGATCGGCGCATTCACAAATGGACACTTTCTGTGAATAAGGACATAAGAATAAATTTTCAATTTTCTGGATAACTACTTTTACTAGTATATTATTTGAGTATCGCTATTTTATTTGATGAAACTATTGTATGATTGAATCCGGGCTCGAGTTCATCATCATCATCATCATCATAAGTGGCTATTATGATGTTTTAAGAAACATTTATTTAATGACGCCATACACTTCAAATAAATTAGTTAATTTATTACAATTATTAATTATGAGAACAAGATAAGATAAGAGTTAAAACTATGATATTAAGATGTCTTATAAAATGGTTTGGTGCTCATCATTTTTTTACATGCTAGTGGACAGCAATATTATTATTTCACACATCGAACTCATTTTAGAGTTCAGTAATGACGACAACAAATGCGTAGCAATCGATATAATAATTCGATAAGAAACGGGTTACTACAGTTTGCCCTGAAGACGTTGAAATTAATGCGACAACGTTCATTAATTAAAACTAGAACTCAATCCATTTATATCCTATCAGTGAGATTGTTTACATTTCTAGGTTTACTAGCCCAATGTTGGTTGTGAACGTCACCTTACTAATAATCGCACTATACAATCTAAATTATATAAATATGTTTTACTTATGAGATAAAAATGTTTTTATGCGATGGCCGAGTCAATCTATTTATTTAAAACGTTAAAGATAATTATATGTTTAATATTGATATGATCACTTTAAGATGTTATTAGGTTACATAGTTAAGTAACAACTTAAATCAAAACTGAATATAAAATTAATAACCGACTTGGTACCTATAACATGGATTTCACGACTTTTTACGGTAGAAGAACTAAGTTGCGAGACTGATTTTTGTGGCAAGTATTGTTTTTATGGGGTTAATTAATATTGCAACACACTCAACCGAAAGACCAAATTCTCGACAGTTTCAAAAGGACATAAGAAAAAAATATATAGCCTATGTTACTCCCACAGTGAAGATGATTCTAATGACAATTCATAATTATATTGAAATAGTTAGGCTGTAGAAAGTTTTATACAAGATACATAATAATAAAATATTACCCTATTTCTGGCCCAGTCGGATAAAAACTTGAGTTTGTGTGTTGTAACATAGATAAGTAATTTATATATTCGTAGACATAATTTTGCTTCTTATTATTAACATCTGCAACGATAACACAACATAGGCAATAGCGAGGAAAGAAATTAATAAGAAAACACGACTTTGTTCAATTGTATTTCGAATTCAATGAAAAGGTGAAAATTAAAGGCAGCTGATCATTATTACTTGCTCCACCAACTGCTTAGGTTAGTTACACACTATATAGAGATTTATTTGGCATTAAAAATTTCTAGCAGTTTTCCTACATACTCGTAAGTCTTTAGATTACAAACCCGTTACAATTAATTGTTTTATGTTTTACTACAAAGACAACTTTCTGCCATAATATAAATCGACAGTTGAGGAAAGACAAAGGTTAAATAAGACATCTAGAAATCCGTCAAAATACATTCATACATAAAGCATAATAGGTGAAAAGACCATGAAGTTATTTAGATATAATTTTTTTCTGATTTTGTATCAGCGTATAGGCTGTATCAAAAACTTTAATTTTTTTACTTACAACAATTCCATTTCCTTACGTCGATAAACTAGGAAAACATTATCCTCCTACTGGCACAGTCGTACTTAAATAAAAAATACCATAACACAATTTCATCGTGTGTAGTCAGACTTACGATTACACGTTAGTCGAGCAAGTGCAGGGTTAATCAACTTACCGAAACAAATGGTATTGTTTACTTTTACCTCCTTTTTTGTTCGTGTAGCTAGATATAGGCCACCTGTAGCTAGTTTAATTAGAGTTAAGTGAATTTTCAGAGCATTAACATGGGTGTTTCGGGAAACTGGGTCGTTTCTTCAGTACTAGCTTTAGTATGTGTTAATGCACAGGATTTTTATGAAGGTCAGTTATTTTACAGTTATGTTTTGTTGTGATATATAGAGGCAATGTATGGAGCAATAGTTACCATGCCCTACTGCCGTTCAATAGGCCCTTGGTTAGATGACCTATATGTTGTTTGTTTTTACATTAAATTGCTAGTTTTGTAAGTAGCCAACAAAATAACAAATCATAGTAATGGATGAAATATAACAGAAAAAAGTAACGAAAATTTATCAGAATCGATTAGTGAATACATCTGTTTTAAGACCATAAATAAATTCATAAAATAATTATACTCGTAGACGCAAAAGCAAATGTAGTTTTCCATTAAGTACTGTACATTTAATATTGTAATTAAAACTAACGCTGAATCATAGAAACAGGATAAATTAAGTTAAAACTTTAATGGCGGTTTTATTAAAATACGTCGGAAAAACATCTCGATTTTCGCTAAAGAGCCTGGCGTAAAACGAAAAAATGTTTAAAACCACGTCATGAAAACACTATCAAGGGTTTTATTCAGCAAAATATTTTTCCGCTCGTTACTGCTGTCACTGGCCATGGCACCCGAAAATGTCCCGCAAAAATTAAAGTAAAATATTACAGTGATAAGACTCAAATAAGTGTAATTAAGAGTACAAAAACATTTACAAATTTCTCTATTCCTATTACAGAGAGACATAAATATGAATTCCCGACGCAAATGGGACATCTTAAGGAAATACCGAGACGATTTGAGTTTAAAGGAGAGAATGCTGTCGCCGAGTTTAAGAAATACATTAGTGATATCCAGGGCTTGGCGAGAAAAGAAAACGTCACGGTAGGGTATAGAATAAAAGTAGAAGTGTTTGTACCGAAACCGAAGTTATTAAAAAAAGAGATGCTAAAAAGGATAAAGTCAAAGAAGTATAACGTGCCGCTTAAGAAGAAGAGCATGAAGTTATCGAACTTTGAGATAATACTGAGGAAGCGCGCAAATGAGCACATCAATATGCACAGAAGTTATGAAGAAAAACCGGTGACAACAGAGAAACCGGCAATACCTCACTCCACTAAACCAGCCTGGTTAGCAAAGTATAAGCCTATTGTCGGCAAACACAAGTCAAACTACACTAAAGTTATTCGTCCAGTAAGAAACAAAGTAATTACGCTCTTCGTGTAGGTAGCTCTTAAATTTTTTATGTTTGTATATTTTGTAAATATATCATAGTTAAAAATAGCATTTGAAATTTTATTTCATACCGTGCAATATAAACCCTAGTACTGGTAACAAGGATGTTAAAACGACAGATTGAAAATGTAGTGTCCTTAATGAATGAATGAGTTTAGTAAAACTAAACATTTAATTCCAGAGTTAGAGTAAGTAAAAAATTCCACACTTTCCTGAAATCTCGACATACATCAAATCCTTGTGGCCTACTTTGCATATACCTACATGTATGCGAGTCACGATTTACAATAAAAGCCTTTTGCCACGTGTAAGCGGTTATGAAACACATTTCAGCCAAATTACTACACGTTCATTGATATACAACGTAACGCGTAGTTTGGATAACACATACACATGGATAATTCCTGACTTTGTTTACAATGTTCTATTGCATTAAATTTTGTGAACTTTCGTTGTTAGCATTGGACCTTCACAATCGGTAATTTCAATTTAATTTGATGAACAATAAATGCAGCAAAATTAGTTACTACTTGTTAAAATTTAATTATTAACTAAAAACCTACGTGGCTCGGTTTAAATTTCTTGATCTAAGAGTATCTAGACGTGAGTAACAAAACACAAAATATCTTAAGACATGCAAAGTCAATCGGCCATGGATCGTTTGGATTACAATTACAAATGAATGCTAAGCTACTGACTCTGGACTTAGTTGCACTGTCAGCTGTTTGCGGTTGGAAATAGTATTTGCATTCATTAGATTAGCTCCTTCACTATTGTTAGAAGAAATTCATTACTGTCTTTACGACCTTCATAATAGTTGTTGTCGAAGGGTTAGCAATAATGCAGACCCCCGCTTACTTTTAGGCCAGCGAGGCCGTATAAACATAGATGGACAATATTAGATATTTTCGGCTAACGAAAGAAGCTAGGACCTGTGATTAAGGACTGATAGTGATGTTTAAATTAGATTTGAACATTTAATTTTCCAAGCTAATAACTGCGAACACAGTAAAGCAAATATAATTTAAATTAAGAGTTGTTTCAATAATGAATGGGAAATGTAACAATGGTATATGCCGATAACAAATACTAATCGTGAATACAAATATTTGATTCAAATGGGAATTGAAGCAAATCGTAATTACCTATCCAGAGAGAAATTCCAAATTGTTTGCCAAATGTTCTCATGATAAATTTATGACCGCCGGAACAACGATCTCAATTTTGTTTTCTAGAGAGTAAAGTGTATTGTTAGTTACGTTTAATTCTTTTCTGTAAATTTCGTCTCTATTACCTTTATTATTCTATGATTTGTTATTTGCTTTTTCTTTTGATTATTTTGCATTATTCCACTTTTTTCGTTTTAAATTTTATTTAATTGTCTTTAAAAGCATCATCTTTTTCGTTTCCTACTTAGTACTTACTTTCCACTTTAGTTCAACTTTTACAAAAATACTTGCTCACACAGCAATGAATTATTGTAATTGATTTATCTTTAATACTTATTTTGATACGATGTCTTGTTTTGCTTTTACCATGAAGCTTGACAACATCGCCACGTATCACCAAATATTATAAATCTAAGCCATTGAGAAACTTTGCCAAATACAAATAATATCTTCAAAACCCATCCAACCATACAAATTTCCTATTAAAAGACATACACATACTGCAAAAACAAAATGTTCTTATATTATGCAACACCGCCAAATACGTTTACTTATTGATTGAACAAGCAATGAGTTAAATACGTTATATTTAACGGAACAAATTGAGCGGAAAGCTATCAAAATATAAATTATTACGATTCCGCTATGAGTCGTTGGTTTTTGCATTGTTAAAAACAGCATTTGTCATCCGCTCACTCGCTCGAATAAGTGCTAGTAATCACTTTTGAATTTTATGTTCATACTGTTACATTTTCCTAGTAATGAAAATATCCACCTTCTATAAATACGTGCTTGATCTGAATAGAATCTTTTTAAATATGCTTTACTTCCTTTTTTAAATAGACTTTCCTTCTGAATTTGTCTGTCTTTGTATGAAATTTATGAAAAATATTGTATTAAAACTGTGCTGAATTATATTTGTTATTTTCTTCTCCTCTCTTATTAAATACGTATTACATATGAGTATATTTAGTAAAACGAAAAAAATAATACTATTATGAAAACGTAAAGCGATTAACTAGGTACCCTTAAGTAGAACACTAATGGGCACGAGTCAAAGTCAAACCGATTTTGTTTCAATAATACTGGAAACAGTCGTAATTTGCCTCAACTCGAACCTTTCCCACTGACTTTAAACTTTTGACTTTTGAACTAAGAGGGCTCTTTTGCCAATCCACACCTAAATTAGTAATCCCGTTGATTGTGCGAACGGCCTTAACATTTTGTTGATTGAACGAATTAAATTTTACCACTCCTAAATAGTTGAGGGTGATCGTTGAATAATTTAATTATTTGGGTAGTTAATGGGCTTGATTTGAAACGAATGACGATGAGACGACAACGGGACGACACAGCGACACGATTAACTTAAGTTGTCTTAAAACGGATAGTCTGTATTTACGCAAAAACTTTGGTCTTATAGGTCAAAGTTGAGATCGATTACATTTAATCCATGTTTATTGATAATGGAGTCTACAACCAAGGTACTGTAGATAGATAATGTTAAGATAACATCTGTAGCTGATCATTGTTCAAGCGAGATTTCTACGTCTTTGACAAGGAAGTTTGATCGTATTGATTGATCACTGTGATATAACAACGCTCTAATACCCCTTTTGCTATGTACAAAGACGTATTCATGTTTTTTTATTTCTATTTTATTTGAAGAATTTTGTAACCATAAATCCTTTGAGATCACGTACCTATATGTACCAAAGTAGACCTGTTGAATGGAAACTTGTGAATAGCGTATTTAGTCTGTTTACTGTTTATATTAGAATTTATGGACTCAGCTAATCTGGTTACAATAATAATGCTTTGTTCAAAATTTCAAAGCTTGCTGCTTTAATGTGCTTGAAGTTTGTATGTAGCTTCATAATGTTGTTGATTTTAGTGCCATGAATGTTTGGAACGATTAATGAGGAAATCCTCTGAATAATAGAACAAGGTATTTTGAAACACATGCACGTAGATAAATTTGCATTTGTGAATTCTAATTCAACTTGTTTTGCTCTTTTAAGACACCGTAAATCTCACCAAGTTTCGACAAAATTATTATTATAATTATCTTCACATGAAATCGTAGACGTCTGTAGAACTTTATTGAAATGTAGGTACTTGTGAGTGATGATTACATTATTTAGGTACCTGTTTAATTAACTAATAAAATAATTAATAAGAGAACGTTCTGAGCGCAATGTGAACGCACATTCCTATGTGCCTCCTGGCTCGTAATATCAAAAACGCAGTGACAGCGCACAGTGAAAACGTCGTGTTATAAAAGTCTTTGCTTTAACCTGTTTAAAAGATTATCTAGTGTCTCAACAACCTTTACAATTAACATTTTATCTTAATCCGAAAAAATATCCCAAATTAGAATATTAAAAAATGTGTAAAGTAATTGCTTTTCGTCTTATCATTAATAGTAAACGCGAATAAAACAAACATTTAAATTCTCCATCTCTCGAGATAAACCTCAGTTCTAAACATTGCCGGTCGAATTCAGAATTCAGATTAAAGTGTTACATTAAACTCGGGAGTCGCTAAGCGATCCCAACTTTGATCTCAACAATTACTAACTTGTCCTATTAAAATAGTAAAGCGATAAACAAATACATTGCTGTCTCGCATTCGTAATTTTTATATCATTCGCACTGACGATGTTGTAAAAACTTATAACAACCGATTCTAGCTTACTTAGACAAAATATTTGTTTTTCATAGTATAATAGGTATTCTCTAACGAGTCATTAGAAATTACTATAAGCAGGATGATTATGGATATTATATAGCTAGAGGATAGATCCAAATCAATTATAAGTATGACAAAAGTTAACGAAATTGTCTGGCATAATAATTATGATTGAAATATTGGCTAAGTTAAAATAGCTGGGATGTCTAAAATTGTTTCAAAGTATGCGTATATTAGGGAGTTTTAAAAAAATCCTCTCGATAATAATGTGACAAGTACTTTAGATGATAAAACGTAGTTGGGCAATTGTCGCTCTCAAATAAAGTTTCCATTTGGATTCGCTCACATTTACTCAGCTACAACTTTATTTTACCGTCTTGTAATCCTTTATCTCTATACTCATAAGGTCTATTTCACGGAAATGGTGTGCGAATCGTTTTGGGAAATTTGGATCTGGGCTTAAGGGATTTCGGATTTACACTTGATTCTAAACAGAAGCGTTTTCAGTTAGGTTAAAGGAAAGTTTTGTCAAAACTACCGTTGAATAATTTCGCTGGACCTCAGTATTTGACCATTCCCTTTACAGTTAGCGCATCGGTCGAAGTGGTCGAACTCTAAGTTTGTATTTCTAACCAAGAAATTCATGGAGGTCTCAAAGGATTTTCTAGGAACGATTAAGTCTTCACATTTTAAGCTAAGTAATGGTAAGTAACTTATTACTTATTACTTAGCACGATTTTTTAAATATCTCAAATATCTTTTCTTAAATAAGCTGTAGAAGAAAACCATAAAGTAGATAAAACCAATAATACAATCCCAAATATAGATATTCTAAAAGAACTAAAATAATGTTGAGATAATCATTCTCTACGACAACTGAAGACCCCGATGAACTCCAATTGGCATGAGAATATATCCTAACAAGCCCATACAAAATCAAAACTTTCAAAGAACAAATCTCGCGGAGATTATTTCCAATATCAAACTCTTACGAACACAGTGCCATCCTTAACCGTCTGTTCTAAGAAGCGAGGTTAGCGAAAAACTACAAGTTATGTCAGTATTATTGCACACAAACTAGTAATAAAGTATAAAAACTAAAAATGCAACTACTACAAATTGTATAGTAAAAAAAGATAATAGTGTGTGACACTTCCCGAATGAAGATAAATTAAATAACACCTTTGAATTCTGGATTCCTCAAAAAAGTTGGGCCTCAGTAAATAGCATCCCCCTTCTAGCGCCTTCCAATACAAAGTAGTCTCATGATAAGCTAATTCATACTCCCTACTATTATAAGATATCAGATATTTAAAAATACGAAATCGCAGCGCCCGCAACATGGTAATACCAAATTTTTATGATACCACATTTCCACGAAAGATATTGACGTTTTATATTAAATTGTCATCCCTTTCCATTTAATATCCCGCAGTACAGCACTTGGTTCTAATTTTGTACGACTTCTTGAAACTTTCCACACTCGATAAGAGTTGAAGCAAACAAGTTTATAAATTAAATCGAGAAGTTTCTCTGTAGGAATCAGACGCCCCTTGTGTTCCGTAAATATGGATATCGCATTCGTTCTTTTTAGAGATGGGTAAGGAAGATATGTGTTGGGGTAAGAAC
>LGAG01000159.1:130764-159734 GCA_001278395.1 Lerema accius
ATAACCTTATACGAGTAGGTGGTATGTCCATCTTTTTACTTGACTGGCAAAAGCATAGTAAATGTTTTTTGAACGTATTTGTTTCTTTCTTTCGTATTTTCTTTGTTTTCTATTTCTTTAACACGGTCTACATCCTTTGAACCCATTTATGACTACTTGCAGAGTAGGCTTTTTGACATGCTATTACTTGTAGATGACGGTACATTTTCTAAGGTATAAGTGGACCAAATTGGTCTCAACTTACAAATGGGTTCTATTGGAGGAAATCGAAGGAAACCTACGACCCAGAGACAACTTCTAAAAATATAACTATTGTAATAAGTATTTCAATGAGTTGTGTTAAATACGCGTAGAAGAATTAAGGGATTTTTATTTTTTTATTATTATTACTTTTGGATAGATCATCAGCATAAAATTTCACTGTTATTAACTTCAGCCTCTCTTCTAAAAGCTCGCAGCCAAAGTAGGGTAACTCAATTTTGTGGAAAATCAATAACTCCATAAATAATCCTTAGGCACTTTGCGAAAGTTGCGTACTTTTACCGGCTATATTTCCCGCTGATTAAATTAGTTGTGGGCTCCAAGAGGCAATAGATTTCCCCAAAACTGCCTTTCAGTAAAGGTCAGCGGCGAATCAGACAGTTTATTGAGTGCGAAGATTGTGAGATTCAACGATCGATTTGCTACGGTTGATTTCTAAAGCTACACAATAGTAACAAGCCCGCAATCAGTGAACGGTTTTTAACAAATAAAAAAGTCGTAACGGGTATAAATACTGTATAATATTTATCACATTTGGCAGCATTTTAAAAGATCATGAGTCGATGTCCACATTTTCAGAAACTTAAATGATGAGTTTTTTCTTTCTTAGTCTGGGTATGTGTCCGTGTATTTGTATTGTCAATGGCACCTACAACATAGGGAAATTCATCATTCAAACTTTAGCCTTATTAGGAATCATATATTCTTGAACAGTGGTCTAACGTGGTCATCGCGCGATATGATTCCGAGTAATATGTACGGAACCAACTATATCTTAAAGACACGACTTACGCGTTTTATATGCACAATCAACACATATTCATCCTAGAGCTCCGTCGAGAGAGACAAGTTTCAGTCCTCATTTTACACTTGTAACTCAATGAGGAATATGTGATGTTCGGTATTAGTCCGCTGGCTACTCCTTTTATTTGATTTCCTTCTAGTTTCGGTTGATTTGAGGAAAAGAAACCAAATATTTTTTTATGAAATCAAAAAGTATTTATGAGTTCAATCCAAACTTCTCTGTCTTTCTAAACTCGCCAAATGCCTATTCCTTCCACGCTCATGCTATCTACAAAATGTATGTAAATGATGTAAACGACGGCATCTCTATTTGCAGCTAATGTCACGTAACCCACACATACACTTTTTGAAATCAATATTTGGCGTGAACGTGGATAGAAAAGGTACATTAGGTACTTAGTCGCTTCAAATTCAAAGCAAAACATTATAGTCAAGAGATTTTACCGCAAAATACAATATTTAACAGTATACACAATTTAAAAAACATTTTCCGCTTTGAGGTTCCAAAGTGCTCCTAGAAGTATCCAAGCGCAGGTTTAAAGCGAAACTGGGTTGTTTAGTATCGTAAACTGGACAACTTTTGTTCCGTGGCTTTTCCAAATTTGCAATTCAAAAACTAGTTCCCCAAACTTCTATCTTTAGGCAAACGCTTGTAGAAAACAGAACTTTTGAAAAAGATCCTGTTCAAGAGTTAGGAATTTTTACGTGTCTTTGACCTTTAACAGGAGAATATGTAAGTTCGTATAGCCACAAGATGAACGAGGAAAAAATATCTATCCAATTTCGATTGGCAGAATACGTATTCCTCTAAAAACTTGATGAAGATTCAGTTCATTTTCCATAGCACCAAGGATGTTTCACCGTAGCTCTGTCGGTAATTAATGGTACGTAGCACTATATTAACGTTACTACGTAACTTTACAATGACACCACCGATACAATAATGGTTTTGATTAAAAATAATTTAATTTGATATTAATTATACCCTCCAATTTATACAGAAAGATACTCTTAAAACACATTTCCCTGATTTTCGCAGAGCAATCAAAATAAAAACCATTTTGTAGTGGTTGTACTGTTCATAAAGTAACCCTGTAACTCTGCTGTCATATTCATTTGTGACTATTCGTTTTCTAATACGCACACAATATTACATAATTAGAAATGCCTAAGATTTAAGCTCGACCCTTTCCGTTTATTAAACCAACGTTTAAACTAGTAGGCTATTACTCACCACCTACAACATACATTCAATTCCCAGGATACTCCCGAGGTTAGCAAACTATTAATTCCGTCAAACACAAATCCTTGAGCTATAAACGCCTTACACAAACAATATAATACACCGAATTCATAATGCCACATGACTCACAACATGTTCAAAACGAGCGAACATGTTCGAAATGGGGCTTGGGATTAGCTCAAAATTTATCGCGCCCGGACTTACGAAGCTTAACTTCGTCCTGTTCGCACTTCGCTTGCAGTTACGTTATGGACAAACTGTTTCTATCACTAGAAACATTCAGTACAAAATAGTGCTTTTTAATAGCAGTGATAAACTTTCTTTATAAACTAAAAGTGCAAAATTATATGCTTGCTAATAAATGCTTGTAATGTGTTGATTGTCAGAGTATCAACTTTCTCCTATTGTATTGGTAGTATTAAAACAAAAAAATCTCCTGCTAAAAATTTCGGAGGGAAAGAACACAAAAATAACATAGCTTATATCACCACAAAAAACAACAAATTAAAGTCCCCTCATAATATTGCCCATGAAGTAGATTGAGTTGTAGAGTATGTCAATGAAGTGGACTTGCATACATACGTACATGTTTTGGAAAAAAACATTAGTAATAAGAAGACCAGAGCCAAGCAGTGAGACTAATATTGTGAATAATGAGTGGATGAACGGAACGAAGATTACAGAAGCAATAGACAGACAATAAGAGATTATAGACTTATCACTGCACTGCCGTCTATTAGGTAAGAAACTCAATTAATGCTAGAATATGTTCTCAGTAAATTAAATGGAAACTGCATAATGAATGTATTAAAAGCTAATCACAAGAAAATCGTTAACAGGAATGAAGTTAAATGGGACAAAGTCCTGTCCTAATGGATAATAACGTCTTGCTTCACCGATGAAGAGAAACTAGTATGTTTCTATAAAAAAACTATATTTATATCGGCCTTTGGAAGAATGAGAGAGAAGTTTTAAAACCGTATGTATGTATCCCCATTTCTTTTAAACTCTCTACAGCGCAAACGGCTTAACAGATATCGAAACATGAGTTGTCATCCTCCATTCTTAAAGGGACATGGGCTATATAATTTTTGTATAAAGTTTTTATCCATTAGGTTTTACATTTCTCTATTAATTGCTACTAAATTGACGAATACGAGTACATTTGTGATGTAACTAATATTTGGTGGTAACAACTTTTATCTTTTAGTGTCAGGTGGCACAATATCCCTATATTATCCTCATAGTAGGTACTAATATCTGTTACTCCTTATTTTAGATAAGAAATATTTTGTATATAATATACTTCTCTTTACTCAACATCGTTTTCGGTTTATAATTACTCTTAGGCTTACTCTTGGTCGAATAAGTCATTAGTGCAGTTCCCAATTGTGTAGCTTGTAGCTTTTAGTGCCGAACTGAATTTACCAACTTTGTAAAGGGTAACTTTGTTCTCATTGCACGTGGCCAGCTCCAAAGAGCTATATTTATCTGAACTAGAGACCCCGTCTGTGTTTGCAATTCAACCATGACTAATTATGTCAAACTATAGACTATAGACCACAGATCACGTTATAGACTTAATATTCCTGGCTGACAAATGTCAACATAAACTCTGTCATCTGCACTTTCCGTCTGACATGTTTGTGTTTAAGAACCTATCTATCATACGCAAGGTAATGTGAAAAACTGTAATCTTACATACCTGATGTTAGCTTGTATATGCCTGTTGAAATAGCGTTAGAATCACATGAGATAATTATATTTTTGACTAAGCGGCATAAAAACCTTAATAATGTGGTAACAGTATTTTTTTCTAATTACGGATCTTTCGAGTATGAAAGAAATATCGAAAATTTAAAGAATGACAGTCTAAAAATATTATATACCTATGTAATAATACGTTTGCAAATTTTCCTGGAACGCTACCCCAAACCGGTAAATTACTTGTTCACGTTCGTTTGTTATCTTTGTTGTTATTACTGTAAGTTTGCGGGTTCTATCTTTACGAATGAAAATATTATTGTTTCCTCCTATCTTGAATCGGATCATTTGAAATATTATATATTCAGTGGGTCCATATTCAATTTTATGCTTGTTATCATTCGGAGGGTAATAATATTTGGATAGACATATTTTACGATATACATGTTTTGGTATTTTGTATGTTACGTTACGTTTTACGAGTATCTCAAACCAATTTTTTAACGGGATTGTAGTAAAACAAAGAGTAATTATTTTTGAATGATAAATTCGGTATCAGAACGATGCAAATGCAAATTGTGTTTACACTTAGATGTTCTCAAGTGACTGTCAACAATCGAGAGGAAACGGAGGCTTTTCCATTTGATTATTCCATCGCCAAAATGCTGATAGAATAAATTGAAGTGAAATGAAAATTGACGTCGACAGTGTTATTTTTATCATGGCGTATAGGCGGTTCTTCTCAAAATTTTCCTTCAAAATCATAAAGGCTGACTTCTTATCGTTCTCCGGTCTCCTGAAAGTCGTCTTTGAATAATTTTCCTTCTCTTCAACCTATTGATAAATGCTTACTGGGATTTATTCTGCTTATTTGCATTTTTTCCTAAGCTGCTCTGAGATTAGATTTATCATCAAAGTGAAATTCTAGCATGTCGTTCTGAATACTCGTTTCGATAAAGGAAAACATCTTGTAAAACTTTTTATTGTTGCACACATCTAATGCAAAGCGGATTATACGTATATCTCTATTATCACTCACCTTGCATTACATGTCCTTTTAGATCCAATTCATCCGAGCTTATTCTATAACACGAGTATTTTTCGAGCAATACTCGTATAATCGGTTTTAAGAAAATGGCAGCTTCAATTATGCTAAAAATTGCCATGTTCGGGTTTTTTGGATTAAAAACTCGATATTTCGAACTTTAATTTTCTGAAGAATTGTCTACGAACGGAATATAATGTTAGCAGCACAAGAAAATTTAAAAGTACAAAAAACGGTGTAAAAGTCTGTTTCTTATCTAACTAAAACAAAATTTAATTACTGTGGGTATAAAATTACAGTACAAAATCCCACCCAGTCTTATCAGAACATGAGTTGTTAATTACGTGTAAACCACTCCGTAGTCTTCGTACAGAATAAATAAACAAAAGGCTACAATACAATATGAATGTATTTTCACAAACTAAAGAACTCGTGCAAGAATGAGAAAGAACAACTCCAACATGTGGGAATGGTCAGTAAGATAAGACGCCTAATTTATAACGTTTCGATACTTCGTTACAAAGATATTGAAGCGAATTGAAGGAACATTATTACAGAGATCTCTAAATTTACAATTTTTATGGCACAACGATTAGCATGTTGGACCATCGTGCAAAGGGTTCTGAGTTTGATTTCCAGCCAGACAGAAATTTTGATGTGTAAATCTTCCTTCGTCTATATGTTTACGTCTTGCCTACGACATAGGCAATCATCGTGTGGAACGTTATTTATTTATTAATTTAAAATTTTGAGTATCTAGTGGTCTTTGAAATTGCCATTGTTTAAAGTCTTGAAAATTAATATGTAAGGCAAATTGATAGGTACTGTTAGCTATATTTTATAATGTTTGTCAATACCTGATTTATTTCGTTTATTATTATTTAGGCGGTGTATTTATTTAATCATTGTATTTACATTGTCTTTAATTATGTAGCACTATAGGACATTCCTATTATCTATATTCCTATTTTCATGCAGATCTAGCATCGCTACATCTTTTACCGAAAGCAGTTTAGAAGCAGATGTTGAGTTTAGTTTCGTTCGTGTGTTATTTCCTCACGAATTATTTGATTCTTGCAGGCAGGGGGCCGTTTATACGTATTTGAACCTTTCTTTTGCTACGGTCGCTGCTTATATGAATTGGAAGGTTATCTTCTAGTTCCCTGTATTTTCTGACGATTGTGACTGCATCAAAACTTACCCTATTTTCGACGTAAGTACATAATATTATGTATCTATTTTTATAACACCTACAGTTTTAGCAGCTTAAAGGACTAGGTCATACGTTATCATTATTTATCATTACAACGACTGTTATTAGATTAGCCTCCATTTTGAGGATGCCATAGCCTACATTTTTGTAATATATCTTAGTCTATTATTGAGAGTTTACTTACTCCAATTAAGATGTGTGTACAATAGCGGCTTAATGAAATTAAATGGAAGCTCAACTTCCTTTATTATACTACTTTTATAAAGGTTTCTGTATAACCGTGATCCAAAACTCATCCTATTATTGGAACGTAGGCGTATTAATCCTTAAGGGATATCATGTAATGATATTACAGCGACGTTCACCATCAGTTTCATTTACTTACCAATCGGGTGGGGCCATTCATTAACAGACAAGCGATTGTAGCCTTTATTGCGTTAGAATAAAGTTGTTAATGTGAAATTCTGTTAGATCAGTTTGATTAAGGCAATTTTACTTAAGTTATGGGGGTATTATAATTGAGCAATTATTGTGGATTAACATCGTATATCCCATCTAGTTAGTAATTAAATGGGATTTTAGTGTTTGGGACTTTAAATCAGCACCTGGGAAAGGGTGAAATTTTAGAGTTAACTAATTTTGTTTACCGAATATTTGACGACGAATTTTAGTATTGGTTTATATTCCCAAGGCTTTTTATTCAAACTAAAGGACGTATTCTACGGTTTGAATTTGACAAGCAAGAGATCTATAAACTTGTTCGATATCGATGACTGATAAATGTCAATGTCATCTGTCTGTCACCGACTGTCATTTAACGTATAGTGTGTCGTATCAGTATATAACGCAGCGTAGCATTGCGGATTCTGTTTTAACTAACTAAAAATGTAGATTGAAGTCTAACTTATATTAAAATAGAAAAGTAGCAAATCAACTTACATAACACTTACTTGAAATGGCCCATAACAATTTAAACTATTAACCAAAGTTTCACAATTAACAGGTAGGTATTCCATCTTCAATTATCATCGTAATTAATACCACTAAATTACATTCCGGTATACGTAAGGTAAACTACATGGAATCAGTCTTGTATTAAGGTTACAATAATATTAATCAGTGATAACAGTTCGGTAAACTAATTATACTAATAGGCACAGGGTAGGTGTAAACACAGAGAAGAACTGGTTTTCATTTGTACAGAGTAGGTACTATTTTACTATAACGTTAATTTAAGTAGATTATTTTGTATATTTTTAAAACAGATATTATGAACGAGACGAATCCAATGACATCTGTTATGTATATAATTATGTACCTATATAAAATGTACTGTAGATCGCGCCTAATAAATGAACACACATAAATACATTAGCTCAAATACATTACCCTCTTTATAAAACCAAAAGTATTAACGTGTGACCAATCATTTTGTAAGTGTTTTATTCCGTTTAGTTAACCGTAAAGTGCTATTATTGAAACATTGCTTCAGTAAATGAAATGCCCTTACGTACCCTTGTCCACGGATCCAACAAAATTGGTCTAATCCGAATATCATTTGTCAAAATGGTTTCCAATTTGAAACTTTAATGCCTTACGCATAAAGACCGCAATCGCTTAGTGTTATTGACGGATCGAAACATTCCTTGGGATGGCAGTTAATTAACCTACTGTAAGTGTGTAATATAGTTGGGAGTCCCTTTAGGATTAATACAACACCCTCCTTATATTAAGATTTTTGGGGTATTGTTAATAGAGGTTTCCTTTATAGAGGTGTATTTAGTCTGTATGTTGTTTATTAGATTCATTTTGTGTGGAAATACGACGAGTATTTAGGCCTTCGGGAATTCAATACCGTTATCAGGCTTTTCAGCCCTTGTGGTTTCAGAAAAATATGCAGCGTTATTCATAAGTAATATTTAGGAAAATTTTCTTCTTTAATTTATCATTATTTAGGACCGGCATCTACGACGTCTTACTGGCCAAAAAAAGGGAGACTTACAAACGTAGTCACATTAAAAATTTTTTTTTAAATTCGAACCATTTTTCCTAAATCTACCTACTTGTTTTTATCACCAAACCTCTCTGACATTTAGCTGACAGGTTAAATAATAGCCAGGGTAAGTATGCCCCGGTAAAAGTATATACATAAATGTAAATTAACTCCTGTGTGAACCACACGCCGACAATGGTTGTAAAACTGTGAGAAAACTTCATAACATTTCCCGCTGACAGCTAACTCCCTTACATTTTTTGTAAACCATCCAAAAAATTTATTAATTCAAAGTTTTAAATCTGCCGTAAGTTATAAATATATTTCTTTATAACTGTCTCAACCTCAAAATCTTGGAATCGCTCACAAAATATTATTTATCAACTTTATTTATTTTTGACGCGACTGCTTTAGGGTAAAGTTCTTTAAGCATAATGTATGTATGTCCATTTCTTTGGCATGCCCTACAGATCAAACAGTTTGACGGGTGTCGTATAGTGACCTTAGATAAAAAGGTTCCATTTGATCCGTCGATTGCGACAACTGGACCCTTTTAATAGGATTTCAGCATGGTAACCATGGAGTCATAATTATATTCAAATGCACGAAATACTCATTCTATTCGCATTAAACTTAACAAAACGTGGTTTAATCAGTTGCTAGTACCGTCGTGTTAAATGCTCGTAATTAATAGCACGTTATCTAAATTGCTTCTGAACTGGACTTAGCATGTTAGCGTCGTAAACAACTAGGGAACTTCTAACTAAGGGTATGGCTATATGTATGTTGTATGTATAGACAGAGAGTGAAAGTTTTTTTCTAACTTTCTATGAATCGTATCGCCTCTCTTTCTATGAATCCCACCTAATCGTATCTCATTGCGCCATTTTGTGATTTTTATTTACATGCGAGTATTTTTATTCTGTTGCAATGATCTTGTTTTCATTGTTGTACTAAACTAAGAGGCATTTTTTGTAGTGAGCACTTTTTCCGGGCTTAGCAATTCCGAATTCCGGTAATTTAGAATTTCGGTAATATCTACAAAAAATACATAACTAAGGAAATCAATACAGTTTTACATATCCATTAACTCTAATCTAATCCCTATAGGTTATAATATTCTATATTTCGTGTACCTACACTCTCAATTTTGTAATACTGCGGGCTGAATAAAGATATACCAGTAGGGTCAATAGGTTTTTGGACAAAACTTGAATTGTTTTTTTAATCCTTGCAAATTGACACCTTCGCACTAATGCATACTGTTACATACCTACCTAATAAAACGCACAATAAGATAATATAATGTAAAACCTAAAAAGATCCCGTCTACGCAGAGGATTATGGTTTTCAAGCAAAGTTTATGCCAATTCCTTGCTAGGCTCTATATCCCAAACGAATTGATGAATAAAACATAATGTGTAGTTTGATGTCTCCATTGTGGAAGTAACAATCTATACCTCGTTTTTTTCGTCGTGATATAAAAGGTAAACAATCTTACACTTTTTTTTTATTGTAATTATCGATTTAAAAATAAGACAGACACAAATTAAAAAAAACTAAAGAATAAACAATAATTTAATGTTAAAATAAATTTCTGTATACTTCTAAATATTTTTTTAACGTAGGTACTTGCGTACTTTTTAAATAACCTTTGCCCCATTTTTATTACTCGTATTTATTTTATTAATGATTACTAATTTCTGCTTGGCACCAAGTAATGTTTTACGAAGTACGATATGAAGTATTTTTTTTATTTCGTATAAGTTAATGATTAACTACGGTCCCGCCTGATAAAGCATGGTAAAGCGCATTAACCTATTTAATCTATTTCACTCGTATGTTGGCAATGTTTATACCTAATAGACCTTCTGATTTCCTCCAAGTTGCGGTCGACCCATTATATACACGCAAGCTCGTATTTCACTGGATTATGTGAGTAATAAATTATATTATTAGCTTTGTTCAACTTTTTATACGTCAATACAATGGCGGATTTCGTGTGATTTATTTTATACCCGGGTTTATTTTTTAATGATAGGTTTTGGGACAAGGATCGGATTTCCTGAAAACAAAGGATTTTAAAGATGATATTGCAATTTTTTTCATCGTTAAAATTTTTTACAATAATCGAGGAATATTTTATTTTAAGCCGATTTGCCGGTATGGAAATGTTTTTCGAGCATAATTATGTGCATGTGTGTCTGAGTATAAAATTTTTGGCACCTCATAAAGCCAAACATTTTGACGGGTTTTAAGATGATTGATTCCTCTTTGTTGTGGCAATGAAGGCTGTCTTGATATATTTTATTATTTTTAACAAACTTTGCCTCTTCAAAAAATGTAATTGCTTCAAAACCTTTTTTTTCTTTTCACTTGTTTTAATTTCTTCTAGTTCATATTCCCATTTAAAATAAAGATGAACTTTAAGATGTTGAAACCATTTATATTATCTTATCGTAACCGCACAAAAACGCCAACACTGACAAACCTTTTTTACTCGTAAAGGCACGCATAAGTAATGACGATGTAAACAAGTATAAAATACAGTAATCAGTCGACGATCTTTTAAAACCAAATACAATTACGAAGCGTAGAAACGTATTGAATGCATGAGACGCACGTTTTTGGAGCAAATCGGCGTGAGAGTAATCTCATATGTTGGCAAACAAATTAGAAGAAACGTATCTGAACAAACAAGTACATTTATAAAGTTTTTTTTCAAACCAAGCTTTTATTACCTACTTGTTATTAAGAAAAAAACTAAAAAGTTAATAAGTGCAAAATTTCAAGTCCCTACTGTTAACCGTTGAGGAGTTCAATTATCTGAAGCCAATCCTGGTAGCAGTATCACATCATACTTATTATAAACATGGATTGTTATCAGGACTGGACAAGTGTGTAAAATTTTAGCTCAATCGGACACCGGGAAGTGGGTGAAATTTAGAGTTTTGAGTCTGCTTCATTCCCTTTGTTTTTCCATCCTTTGTTAGTGACCCAAGGTCTATCACAAAAATTTTGAGTTAACTCGAATTTATTCTACAAGCGTTTTGGTGACGGTGAAATATAATCGAACCAACGCCTCGAATATTGACAGTCACTTGACGACATTCGCACTGTAAACATAATTTGCATCCCCGAAACCTTCCGATACAGAATTCGCTAGGACTGATAATATTTATTTTGTATATTGATAACGGTTTGGTGCCGCTCTGTTGATTCTGAGTGAATTATATTTGTTGAAAAGCTTGCTTAAATTATTTACTGCTCCAAGGAAAATTGAGAAAGTCAGAATTGAAAAAAGAAATTGACAATCGATGTGTAGAATTGTGTTACATCAATACATCATTTGCATCATAATAAACACACTAGATATTACGGAAGTTATTGATATGAAGCAATTTAATTTAAGATAATAAATAAAATAAGAAAATGACGGCAGTCATAAATTACGTTCTAAGGATTGTTTTAAGAGAGGCTCAACAACTCAACCAGTCGGAATTATCAGATGATAATATTGAAATTGCAAGTAATCCTAATCCTATTCCAAATTCAATTAAATTACCACAAGATGATATTCGACATCAATTTCAAAACACATTTCAATCTCAAACAAAACTATGAGCCAATTTTCATGGAGTTTTAGTAGAGGACTCTATCGGTTATTTCGTATAAATTGTTTCGGATGAAGTCATAAAAATGTATGAGATTAATAATGGTATTATCGTGGGCTATCGTTGACACGACTCCTTTCTAGGGGTCTCGAGTCCTGGGACACGCGCGGAATAGAAATACGAGGTTCTCGGTATAAACTTGTCATCGTTAAATGTTTCACTGCCAAATGATAAAGCCTTCGTTAGAAAAGAGGACAGGCACTTATTGAGACGTATTATTATCTACATTTAATTCAGTATTAATTTCTTTCTACTATTAATCAAAATGGTATGGAACTTTTCCCAATTTATAACATTCCTTTCCTCTAGTGTATTCATTTGTTTCTCTAAGTACTACATTCCTCGAATCCAATAATGTGCTTCATTTTCTACGTTGCGTTTCCACATGTAATACTTTTGGTAATTGCGACATTTTGAGTTCAATTAACACTTATTGTTCGAAATATTTTATATCATTAGCTTATTTGATAAGGATTTGAGAAGTTTACTTCTTAGAATAAGCCATTCCGCCCTCGCAGCAAGATTTCTAAAGGAACTAAAAGAAAAATCAAATTGATCTTAACCCAACTCGCTGTTGACTTAGGTCCGAATCATAAATTTATTATGTTAACATATGAAAATGATATGCTGGTCAAAGTTCTCCCTCAGCGAAATCCTATATTTTCCATTGGGTCAGTGTATGCCAATAGGTTTTTGCTATTCATCTTTGCGTGCCATATAGATCCCTTTCGTTGTTGGTCGAGCAAACTTTCCGAATGTGATCGCGCTTACTGAGCGTTCCACATGAGTAAATTGAGTCTGATTTATTCTCTGATACCGCATAACCTTTCATAATAGGATCAGGATAATATTGTACCCACAAAACATAACATTTTCTAAGCAAGACAATTATAAACATTTTACATATTACTGTGTTTCCATCCTATATGGCGTAAAGTACTAAAGTTAATGCTGAAGTTTACTTCCCTCCAATATTATTGTATACTATAGATAATTATGTTAGGTCTTTATTATCTTTAAAACAAATATTATGTATTGTTACATTTGTACTCTAAATATAAAACAATTCAATTGGACAGTTTGTGTATATGTAGTGGCCATTCATAAAATACATACAAAATGTTACAGTTAAAGTTTCAAATATTCACTAGCAGGAATATTTGTAGCTAAAACAAATGTTTGCGTAATTTAGTATAAACCTCAGTGAACGTTTATTTTACCTAAAATATTCAAGGATTTTTAGACTCTGACTTAGCTGGTTTTATTGTTCTTTTTGCATTTCGTTTCACTACAGATTTTTTTACTGAAAAACCTACTCGTGCGTTCTTTTCGTTGCAAAGCCTACATCGCCGAATTTTCACAGATATCAAATACTACATAGATACTAATAGTGACCATAAAACTTACAAGTGACTAATGATGTTTTCTTAACTAAACAAACTAACACCATAAAACTTACAAGTGACTAATGATGTTTTCAACTAAACAAACTAACATTATAGATTATTTTTTATTTGAATGGTTTTTTTGGCGACCATTTCGGGTATCGTTCTATGATGTTACTGCTACGTTGAGAGGACAGTTATTACACAACTTAGAAAAATCCATTACATGTTATAAAACAATGTAAGCATAAATGTCTTATATGAAGCTTGAGATATGTAGCTATCTATCCACACGAGTATTCATAACTTCTCTAGAATACGAGAACTTACTCGCTAAATTACTTATTCACGTTCAATCGTCGTTTGTTGTTACTGCCTAAAGTTGGTAACACGAACAAAGGGTTGGATGTTCTTTGGGAAAATATTAAGAATTGCCTTCGCGTGTTCTTCGCTGAATCAATTTGAATATTTTGATTTAAGTAGGCTGTTCAAGTGTGTACGTAGGCTTAAATTAAAACGGTTTTTGTTGTGAATGTACACGTAATTTAAGTCATAGCGTGACTATTCATTTAGTAATAATACGAAAGGTTTATCTTAGAGTTTTTACACAACATTTGAACGCATTAACGACGAGCTTTGATCCATGGGACTTCTGTGCGTTTTCAGTAGACTAGAAGATGCACAAAGGGGGTATGTTACTTTATATAATAATAATAATAAACGCTAACACACTCATACCCCCACAGTAGGATTCCCTGTGTCGCGGGTGGCATGGACAACACAAATAACACATCACAACACCCATGACCCGAGAACAAACATTTATCTGTCACATAAATATCTGCCTCGGCCGGGAATCGAACCCATGACCCCTCGCTTCGCAGGCAGGGTAACTACCAACTAAGCTACGGGGTCTATAGATATGGGTATATGGATGATACGTATTAAAGACATAACTATATTGCATTAATATGTTTGTAAAGTAGATTATTTTTATGATAAAACTCCAATGTTGTATACGAAAATAAAATTTCAAAGATGGACAATAAGGTCTAAAGCGGAGGGGCTCAACAACGGCGCCGCGCCTCATACAATACCTGTTATAGTCCATCGGATTATACGAATGGCTGATACCAATATCGGATTTTATTTCAGTAACAATGCTTTTCATGATTTTATGTGTATTTCTATATTTGCAGTGTTGAATGTATTTGATAAATTAAATGAGAATTGTTTTAATCATTTGCTGCGTTTTGCTATAAGTGGAGTTAGAGTGACTGACTTCCCTATAAAGTTCTCCAAGGTGTTTAATTACCTGTAACTAATTATTCTGCCTTTTTCTTGTATATAAAGGAATTCGTTGTAACTTTACAAAGTTTGTATAGACATGTAGTCTTCTCATGCACATTTAATCAGCGTGTTTGACTATGACCTGTACCTCCCGGTTTCTGAGAAGAGACTCTCTCAGCAATTGGACTCTTTACAAAGACAAGAAGAGAAATAGAGGATAATTATATTCGTTATTCCATTTTATAGATTAAAACTACACTACGAGATGTAACTCATTTATTCTTACGTCTTCCTTAAGTACTGAAACAAAATCAGATTTCGAATTTGACGCATATTTACAGAAAAAACTTACATTTCCGTTCCATTCTTACGACTATGATGATGTGGTGATGGAGTAATAACGATTTCTTATGCTTTCAAGTGCTTCTACACCATAGCAACTCAGTGAAAACCACGATGAATCGCAGAAATATCTTGTTAAGCTACGCGAACCAAGTTAATTTCATGAAAAATCGGTTATCCACAACCCTGATCGAACTCTGTCTTTCGAAATGGGTGTAATTTATTAAAACAAATGGATGTTCGAACAGATTTCAAATGGAGAGAGATGACTCCAGCGAGTTTTGTTCCGGAATGACGGGAACGCGCTTGTTTTTAGATCACCTGTCGATCTGAATTTATGGGACAACTTTCTCTTCCACAGGTTTAAGATAACCAAGATGTATTATGTACATTTATTTTCGTATATATTTTCTAAACAAATTTCAAGAAATGTCAAAAATATTTGTACAAGCATATTACTCAACTGACTGCTAAAAATTGGTAAGGTATAATATATTAGCCTATGTTACTCCTAGAATAAAATCAAATCCAATAACACTTCTCACGTTACCGGTAGTAAGGAAACGGTAAAGTAATGGCTGTAGAGATAGATATTAAAATAGACATAGGGATAATATGTACTAAGAATACAATATTTTCAAAAAAGATAACCCTCCAGCTGTCGCATTCGGACAAAAATAAGAAAATTTTCAGCTGAAAATGCACATTATTCCATTATGAATTTTAAGCAAGACACATAAATTACTAGAGAATTTTATTGAAAACACTACTCGTAACGAATTCTCTGTGAAATGTTTTCTCTTCGTTAATTCCTGTCAGTTGTTGCTGCTCGGACATTAAAATTTCTCATCAACGATAAGGGAAATTTAACGTGTGAGTATCTACAACGGACATCGGCTTTAATCCAATAATTACTTACAACTGAGCGCGTATATCTCCTTATTACTGAGGAGGCCTAGAGCTTACTCTTCCACGCTGCTCCAGTGTGCTTAACAAACTCAGTGTGGTAGTGTAGGTCTTGTTTCTATTTCTAAATCAAATACATTTATATATTTTATACAATATTACAGCTTTCTGCACTTCTCCATTTTAACTTTAACTATGCCAACTCGCAGACACCAAGTTGAACTATTCACGTACTAATATAAAGACTTATATTAAGAGTATTCTAAGAAAGTACAGCAATGAAACGACGACTTACATTTATTAACTCCATCAGACCTCGTTCGCTTATTATCATGAAAGATGTTTAATATTATCTTACCTCAGTTACTTTATAATTAAGTGTTTGACGCTTAAGTGTCGTGAGGAGATTATCCGTGGGACTGCGACAGATTTAAAATTTTATGAACAATGTAAAGGTCATTTGTCTTACTACACTGTCTGGGGAACGACGGAAAAAGAAATACCTACTTGTTTTGATTTAATGTACTTGACGTCGGATTAAGTTAACGTTGCTTCTTAAAGAGGATTCGGAGAAAAAACAAGAGAATAGCATTATAATATGAACGAAGGAAAGTAGATAGTTTCCAAAAAAATTGTCTTGTATCAACTTTTACTCTCATTCGTCGTCAGTAATAATAAGTAGGTACTTTATGAGGCATTTTGCAAGTATTTTTTTGAAGGCAAGTGACCACATTTTTAGTTCCTAATCATCACCAAATACGATGTCTTTCACCAAAGAATTGAACAATAGTTGATCCAGAAAGAACTGTGGAGTGAAAATATCCATGAATTCAATCACTCATTATGCACTCATAGGCCAACAGTACAAAACCTGTGTCGTATGTGTCAAGAACATACTCGTATACATTACATTAGACAAAGGACACATCCAGATTAAGAAGAAAAGAGTAAAATTAATTATTTAAATTGCCATTCCGCTGAAAATTTTGCGAAGGTCCTATTAAACAGCGGTCCAACATAGTAACTATTGCGCCGTAGAGTTCTTCAAACCACGGTCCGCCACATAATTTAATTACACATAATACTGAAACTTATTTGTAACGTTCCAGAAATACATTACAGAGACAAACATCAACAATTATTCAGTCAGCAAAGCAGAACAAACTTTCTCTGTATTTCCTGCCTAATCTATCTCACAATAGTTTACAAAAACATCAGCAACTATATTCTGCAGACCATAACTAATTCCCTTCATCAGACGTTCCTTTCTCAACTAATCCCGCCATTACGGAGACAGAATGTAGCCGTATGTTTGAACATCGTTTGCGAATTAGCGACGAACGCAGTGCGGGCTCTGATTGATCGCGGCTCTTTGTTTTGCTGCTGATCAAAACCTAATTTTGCGGTAAAATATTTGTGTATTGATAAGTTGGGCGCCATTTTATATATCCATATGTTCGACAACTGATATAATTGAAGGAGATTTCGGTTTCAGTATGTTTTTCATTCAATTGCAAATTATTATAATGATCGTTTTAGAAGATAGTTCTAGATAGTATCTGCTGCTTTATTTTTATATATTTTACTCTAAGTACTCTCTAAACGAATCCTTATGGCCTACTGATGTAGTAATTATCCCTCATTATCAAACAACCTTAGCATTATTTTGCTTAGAATTACGATGTAAGTAAATGGCGTTGTTTAAGTCAAGTTTGCTACTAAGACGAAATAAATTTTGAGTAAGAATTCATACCTACATACCTACTGCTGTTGGAAACTACATTTCAAATCAAGCTTAGTATAGGAGCCTTATGATGATGACAACCAAATTGTATTAAAATATTATTGTTTTTTAAAACAATATATTTCCAATATCAAAACCAATTGCTTCTATATCTCATAGAAACATTGATCCCTACCCAGCAAGTGTCCAAATTGAATTTACTGACCAAACGCGAGAATCGTCTTCAGCATCATAATGAACCTATTTTCAACGCACATACAACGCAATAGCGCCTAAAATCGAATGCAAACGTATGCTAAAGACGTTGGGTAAATTTCGAGTGTATTACAAATTTATGGAAGAAATTGGATTTGGCACGGCTTCGGAAAGTGTCATGGTGCCTTTTTCTAATTCTGTTGTTTTATTAGTAATATGTTTGTCCTAAGTCATAACTTATTTTAGGAGAAAAAGTTTCTTATATATTGTTTATAAAATACCTATATTTTTTGCCCCTGAATTTTGTTCTATGCAATAGGTGGCTTGGGATTGAATTACATACCTACTCTCGTCGGGCTATCTCTGAACATTTTTTTTGTAAAAGTTGTAGATCACTTGTAAACAGGCGGCATTCGGCTGTTTTTTTTAGCCGATGCGATTGCTGTCTCGCATTGGTTATTATTCATACCAAAGTCGCACTGTAATTTAAATTTGTAAAAATAACCTTTTCATAAAAAAGAGTACCGGGAGTTTTTTTCCTCCGGCTTTTTTTCCTTCCGGCCGACACTAGCTTACTTGGGCTTAAGTATAATGTAATCTGTTCATAAAGCCGATGATATAATAGGTATCGTCTAACGAGACTTTAGGAACTTTAATTTAATTTTTATAATGTTATTAATATTATTAAGTTTTGACATTCGTTAAGTGAGCTATTAGTTCCTAAGACGAAATAAATGATTTGAATTTGAATTTTGAATTAGGTATCAAAATTAGTTAAGTAAATATTTTTTGCATAATGCTTGCGCAAATAATGAGTTCTCGCAAAATAATTACTTCTTTACATACAGACTATCAACGAACCGATCTGATTATATCCTTACATTACTTCTGGAATATTCTTCATGGCATTATTTTTATAACCTCTACAAACGCTCTGTGTTACAATTTTATCATTGTATGAATAAAGGAAAAAGAATAAAGATGTGAAAATAAAGAGAAAAATATTGGAACAAAGAAATCTGAACGCTACATCCAGTAACGCGGAAGAGTTAAAATTATTTTCGTAGAAACTTTATTCATAAAATAAATAAGTGCTAAATAATATTATATTCGTTTAGAATAAAACGCACATATTGAAATTTCGTAGTGCCAGGACACAGGTAATATTTTTGGTACGCTTCACAATCCAAAGGCTTGACAAATTTCACCTACTTGAGATATTTTTGGATTCGTTTCCATTAAGGGAGTGACATAAGCTAATCATTTCCTCATTACGGTACAACTAATCCCCGACAAACTTTTATGTACTTGGGTGTTATATGCTCCTACTAATATACAAACAGTGAGGAACTTATAGAATGATGGAGAGGATATGTATACGAGAACTGATTCCAAAAGTGGTCCACCAGAAAGGTCCATGGGAGATTTAACGGGGGTCTACATTGGGGTTACGGAAAAAATGGGGGTTCACGATTTGTAATTAGGGGTCCACGAAGATATAACATTACGATAGTGTGGAACTAAAATTTTAACTTGACTTCAAGTATCAATGTTTTAAGAAGTCCAGCGACTGTTACCTGTAGGATATTTACTGAAATAGAAACATCCGGGGGGAGGGGGGGTTTGCGAAGGAGTCCACCGGTACCAGCAAACTTTGAAAGAGGTCCATGAGAAAAAAAAACTTTGGGAACCTTGGTATACCTACTATTGGTAGATGAATATGTTTTGACATGGTAAGACAATAAAATATATTCGGTTATTTTCTCCTATACTTTTTGAAACAGTTTCGTTGCACATCGTCAGTATATTCCGATGTTTCCGTGATATACTGCACCAGCCACGCCTCTGACTTCCTTCCTACATCTTCAATGGGAATATAAAGTAGCAAACCGGATCTCACCCAATAAATGCAAGAGAGGGTTAAAATGTATACGAGTATTTACAGTCCTCACTTTTTCAGCTGTCGGTATATCCCTGAAGCTTTCTGCTCCTTACGTTGATTTTTATTTTTTGCGTGCGGATAAAAGAGTAATAAAATATGTCAACAACGTAATTTTGGTTGAACATCCGTTAATTCTTTTTATCTATAAAGAAATAGACATAGGTACGTTCAAAAATAGTGTTTTTAAATTGTTATAATATTTCGAGTTATTTCATCTCATATTTACGACGTATATAGGACTCTGTCTCTAAACTCTTGTCTTAATTCAGATTCAGTTCTATCAAAAACACCTATCAGAAGCCATCGTAATCCAGTTACGAATACGCGTATATTTATTTACCAACTCGTAACTGAACATTCGTACGCATGTGATTGAATGAGTACTTGCAAACTCCATTAACACCGAAATGCAAAAGTTTGCGGTAAAAATTGAAGCGATAGCTACTCGGGTTGACACGTACAGTCGTCCACACACTACTTTTCAAACTTCGAAATACTATTCATTCATTCCGCTCTCGTACACGGATGAGCATAAATAGACCCTGGAATAGCGAGGCATAAACTGCAGTAGGCGTTGATTTAAGTGCTGCCCGCGCCTGATATCATCTTTCGGACGTAAATAACGAAGGCTGAATCATGATGTACGGTGTATCGAGGGTTATAGACGAGGAACCGTAGACTGAAATTTATATTATTGTAACTAATGCTGTAATGTATGATGAAGTGTTAATGACTTTTCGACTTGCAATATAAGCAAAGGCTTAAGGTACAGTTTCGTAGATTGCGATAGAAAAATGCTTAATATCTGCGATGACGACAGACAACAGAACTGAAAATTACAGTAGGCGATTGTTGTAGCAAAAGTTGCTTTGATATAAAGATAAGAACAGTTAAATAGCGGGTCGAAGAGTTCTTGAGGATACAGTAATGAATTATTGCTATCACGTTGTAGATGTTAAGCCTTGTCAGAAATAGTGAATGATTTTACCGTTAAAAATTATTGGATATATTAAATGTGTATTTCGACTAATCAAGGCAAAACTAAAGCTTATGTCAAATATCCTAAAGACTATTTTAGTCCCCACATAAGCTAGGATGAACGAACATAATATGCAATTATTATGTTCGAGCAAGCTCCGAGGATTCCAGTTACAATAATGACGGATTCCATGTTTCGCTAATGATGAGGGGAGCATAATAATTGAAGATGGAGTTCTGAAAATTTTACTCATATTCCTTTTTGAAACATGTATTTGCATCGTAAACTTTTACCAGTAGAAAATATGTAGGTATATCTGAAAGACTTTGTTTATTACAAACAAAGGGTCTGTTGTCGTATATTTTTTCCTCGTTACCCTTTTTATTCATTCGAATTATTCTTCCATGCACAAGTTAGTGTCGTCTGGATGATAGAAAACACGGCAAGCTCTAACCAACTTAGCGCCATAGCCTTGTCTGTTTTAACTCGGCTACAGCAAAGCAAAGAAATATATTTCAAGTTATATGGATGTATGTCCATGTCTTTCGCACACTTTACAGTCTAAACGGTTTAACGGATTTTAACAGATAAGGTGTCATTAGAATCATCTCCGTTGTGGTAATGATACAGGTATCATTTTGACCTTCCACCCCTACTTTTAGCAATCGGGTTTTGTTCTGCACGAATTATTTGTAGTTTGTAATGAAAATGTGCATTTAAAAAAGGGCTCGTGCTCAAGTAGTCACTTTAGTTTTTCTTTAACAAAGGTATTTTTACGATACTGGCTTTCATTATTACCTAGCTTTAAGACTTCAAGTTATGATTAAATAATTCCGCCTTAACTGACACCGCATTCATGAACGCTATTAAAAACAGTGGCACTTGTTTTTCTACCATTGCAGTTACCAAATCCCCACTAATGAAGGGTTAGAGACGTTAAAAGATTTTTGGCAACGAACATGGCTTTGCCGGAACCAGACGTTTCCTATTAAGGGAATCATTTGAAAAGATTTCAAGCACTAGTGTTCCCAATTTGAGTTTGCTGTTGGCATTTTATGTCTGACGTCATTAATTGACTTGCAAACCCTGCTTTTAAACTATACATTTTTACCGTTTCAAGTTTTAGTTTTTGCTGCTATTTTGTATTATGTTTTACTATTTTATTCTTCTTGTGATGCTTCATCACATCTTAAGTTTTCTTATAAAATTTATACCTAACGCTCAACCCTTATCCTCATCTGATGAGTAATTAAGATTTTATTACGTTTTAACTAAGAATACATTACGATCCAACGCTACTACTTACTCTTTGTTTATTGATACTGAATTTTTTTAAACTTGACATAATACATCGACAACAGTATATTAACGTGTTAAATGTGAACAATGGTGCAGTTTAATTTGTCATTTTGCCAACAGCTTAGATCTTAACGCTCGTTTTTACACATTTACATCGCAACCAATTTCAGGTAACACAGCAACTGAAAGTAATAAATCTCCATTTACAGTTTAACATCTATGGACTAGTTACATCGAAGACCATTGCCCACAGCGGCACTAAGACGCAGTTACGGCCATGCCGAAGATGTAGTTCCTGAATTTCAGTGGCAAACTATAAAATGGTGATCGTTAAACTCTGAGAACATCCCGAGCGAACCCAGCTAGATTTATTGTGTATGGGCCACGTAATGTGCCGATGGGAGGTTCAGGCTCCGATAAAATCTCCAATATTTATTTGCTTAGATAAATGAAACCGTATTTTCAGGTTTAGCTTCTCCCCTTGTTTATGGGATGATATTTTTTGGAGACGGCTCACTATTTGGTCCGAAACAAATAAGGTGGCTATTAAAGATTTAGACGTCTTAATTCGAGTCAGTTGTTGTTGTTTTTGTTGTTGTGGTTTATCGCGATGACTATTATTTAATTGAAAGTAACGCCTCACAATTAATTTTACAATTACACAGAATTTCGTTGAAATCTAATAATTATATTCTCGCCAATTTTAAATATCAGAGCTATTAATATACATGTGATCTCAAATACCATTTCCTTCAGATGTTTTATTAAAAAAAGAGAATCCAGGAAAACCCACTTACCATTAGGGGCGATCTCAATCAAATGCTGACTAATAATCATATTTAAAAGGAGTCTTAAACCACCTCGATCACACAATAGAAAGGCCTACCTCAAAAGATATTTTTGCACAGTTACTAAAAAACGAAATTTCAATAAGGTACTTCTTTTACCAAATACATAAATATAATTCTCATCTTGTTTTGTCGTATTCTTTGATTTGACACAAATATTTCCTGTTGCGTCAACGTTGGAGGAAAATCCGAAGATTAATTCGTCACAAAATAATGAAATCATAGTAGAAGCGAATATTAAAGCGACCCTCTGATACCTACTGCAGCGGGAGCCGGCCGTGTTCCTAATAAAAAGCAATTACTTAACGAAAAAAATCTCATAAAAGTGACACTTTAAATATTTTCATATAGAAATATCAGGACGCCAGCTAAGTGATTACACAGGCCTGATTCTCGGAAGATTTATTATAAACGACTGTGATCGTGTCGTTTACGGAGAAAAAAGAATTCAGGTGATGTAAGATTATCTTGAGAATTTCATTTAAATCAACAAGTGCTAAGAAACGTATAATACGACTACAATCCAGATAGTTCAGAACAAAAGCAAATTTATTTTTACTAGAGGAGCTGCAAAATCTTTGTTACTAACTGTTCCTGATACTAATACTAACGTCGAACAAGTACTGGCTAATAGATAAAAGCCAATGATGTTCCTAAAACAATCTGATAACTCGAAAATAAAATTCAAAGAAACAAACACTCCACATAACCAAATCCAAATAACCCTTAAGTTGTTATTGTTAATGCAGCAGACCCTTAAATTGTTATTGTTATCAATCCATTTACTAATGAGTTCGTAAAACATGGAACCATTATCAACGGCGAATCCAAATTAATAATGAGTGCCAAGTTGATAGCTCTTACAGTGGTAATAAAGATCTCAATAAAACTGAACAGGGCAGTAAGTGATTGCTACGTATGTACATTGGCATGCCGGCTTTACACTCTGCCATTAACAGCCTCCTCTAAAATACGTGCAATTTATTGACTTGCCTATACTTTTTAATGTATCCTTTAAAACCATTTTTGTTTAAATTTGATAATTTATGAGATTAAATAAATTTATATAATTACGAACCCTTTAATGATTGAAGGATTCTTCGAATAAACATTTTAGTATATTTTCTATTTGACATTTAAGTAACAAAGACTATTAATTTTGTTCAAATACATACTTACCCAATATCTTTTCGCAGTCAGCGTTTTGGTACTTTTCTATATCTGGAAATAAAATGTTAGTATGTTAGCTTTTAGTATCAATAACAGTATTCACATGCACCTTAATGTTACATTGATACGTTGCTGCTCTAGAAGATAGAAATCTACCACGGTGTAAGTTTAGCACAGAGCTGCCGACGTAATGAAAACCGTACTAACTGAGTCTCTGAATGACGCTTCGTATTGGTACAGACTACAGACAGTTCCACAGAAGCAAATTAGATTACGATAAAGAGGATTAATGACCAAAGAGCTCTGGATATGGGTATAATTTAGGCTGGCAATTCCTAAATGATGGCTCGTTAACCAATAACCTTTTATTAACCTCCAATGTAGGTCGATAGACATGACTTTACTATTAAGGTTCCTAGTTAAAAATGGAACGATAATTTCGGAAATGGATATCAGTAACATAATAATATGCAAAACCCAAAAACGTTAAGCCTTCATTAAGTATACATCAAAGGAATATTATTCATGGGCAATATTCGGCTAGCAAAGTAGTTTTCATCCTTGCCCCATCGAGATATTATAGTAGTAATGGATCTAGGCGCTCCTAATGGTTTAATACGGACCGTGATTGTGCGTAATCCGAAATTACTTGATGTAATGCTCGATATTGTGAAGTTTGAAATTGGTAAAAATTTTGCCACAAGAAAATAATACCTAATATGAAGTAACATAGCAAGTAAATAATATCATAATTGGCGGAATTTTAGACTAAACTGTACATCTTTAGTGGGTGAAGATAGAAAGCTGACCAAGAGAATGGTCCAAGGAAATAAAACCCAAAGAAATCACAGCCCTGCCATCCTTTTCAGTATAATGCCCAAATAACAGATTTACAAGATGAAAAAATATATGTTTTTATTTCACTACCATAGTAATCAATAACTATTCGGATATTGATTAAAGAACCTTTAAAAGAGAAAAAGTCGGGATAATCCATTTTATAGATAAATATAGCCGTTTACAGTTTCGTCGCGATTCTTCCCATGTAACTTCGTTAGTGAGGACAGCTACAGAATTGAAAACGAATAGACATGCCTTCATTATTTACTTCCTTAGATAATATGGTTACTGCCATTGTCAATATCTTTTTTCCTCTTTAACCTTCTTATATACAAAATTTTCGTTTGAAAATGTGGAATGTGTTTAGATAAGTTAGAAACAACTTTTGGATTTTGGAGCTCTATTACTTGATCTTAATAAAAGACAGCTTTTGGGAAACGAGGGCATTACGTAGCTTAAAAGTAACAAAAATACTGATCCCGCTCTTTTAAAAGCTAAACCAGGAACATAAATAGACAGCCATAACAAAGTAGTCATACCAAAAAGGCACCCTTTAGTTAACAACAAAATTAATAACAACAAAAAGGCACCCTTTAGACATTTCTACGCGAAGCTAGCTCTGCGGACGTCCTGGCTGAGATACCCCCACTCGCTAAGTAATTGCTAAATTGAGTTGCCTCGTCATTCGTGAACCGTAAGTAGGTAGATAAATGTAATATTATTGATGAAGTTACTGTTGGTGGTCTGTTGCTTTTGATCAGAATTATGACCTACTTGAAAAATATAAATATGACGGACTAATGTACTTAGTTGTAGTACTTATAGTCGTATTTTAGATGAAGACTTTATAAGGCCACGAATAGAAAAAATACCTACTTGATAAATGTAATGTACAACTTGTAAATAAAATGAAATTAAAAAGGAAATGTTACTCTAAAAGAAACGAATAACAAATAAAAATAACAATAAATTCTATCTAAGCTTAAATATATAACGTGGTTATTATTATACCTACATAATTATGGTTATTTTAACAACCAAAAAGCAATGATATAAAACTTTACTCTTCAAACATCTCTGCCTACAAACATTAGGCACTGATAGCGAAATAATAAAGCCCCAGTAAGTTTTAATTCGCCTATTAATCTCAATAATTCCTCGGATGAAGTTTTATAATAATCCTTGAGTAGTAATTTTGTTTGCATAATGGACATACTAAAGTCCTCAAAGTTTTCAAGTGGTTTAGAGATAAGTCAAAATTCAGATTTATGTCGAGAATATAAAGTGCGTATTACAGAGGCACGGGTTTTCTTAACAGATATAATCAAATCTTTATTATTTGTTTTAACAGATTCCTGTAGATTAAAGACTAGACGATACAATAAAAAAAATATTTTAGAATTCATACTCTTTTCTTCATCTTACTCGTGTGCCTTATTATATTCCTGGATATCCGTGTGAACTAACTTTTATACTTTAAACTTTTGCCTTTAAAATAACGTTTATTCCATTAAACTCATCACATTTAATATAAGGATAGTAACTTACCAATAAGCAAACGACCTTCCCAGTCTTAAGGACAGATAGACGCCTCTTATACGAGTGTAATCTGGTACTCAAATCTCCAGTGTGAATACGACGAGTCGTTTGGCGGCTGACACAAGATTCAAAAAATTCTAAATTCAAATCATTTATTTCGTCTTAGGAACTAATAGCTCACTTAACGAATGTCAAAAATTTATAATAACAATATAAAAAATAAGGAGAAAAATAAATAATAAATATATACAAGCAAGCAGGTGACCGTTACCCAGGCGGACTTTGCATAAATTTAATAATACCAGTAATAATTAAGAACTAAAAACTTAATAACAATACTGATAACAAAACCTCACGCAAGCTTCACAGGCGGCTAGCTTCTGTCACCTATTATGAAACCCTGGTCTGCCGGTATGAAAGTGGGGTTATTATTCTATGCCGCCCCAATACCGTGCAATTGTAATCATACCATCAATTACCTAATACACGTATCTAAATAGCATTATCACGTAGTATTGGCGTCCTTTCGTCCTTTAATCTGCCAATATTCTAAGACAACGTCGACCATTTACCATCCCATAACTTGTCTACAAAATTCTCGTATCTCCATATAAAAACAGAACGAATAAATTCATTGAACATTTTCACACGTGTTGTGTTGATAAACAGGCAAGTCCTCTTGAAAAGAAGCACAATATTTAGTTACATAATAGTCCAGCAATATAACGGACATGTCGACGAAAAACAACAGTGTAATGTGTAATATAACCTAAACAAACAGCTTTAATGGCCGTCGGTCGCCGTGTTTGTTTTCGCGCCCGTGTCAAACATTGCCGACCATGGATTATCCGACAGCAGGTCCAAGAATTGTGAGAAAAAATCTCGCTTGCTGCGAAATTGGGCATTCATCTCTCGCTTTCATTAGGAAAAGCATAGTTTAAAAGGAAAATGCTTATCGATCGACTTTGGAAATGCTAAACGAGTTGTGATATTAAACCCCTTCTTAGGAATGACGTAAGCACGTACTTACGAGTACATGGAGAAAAAATGCAGAAAGATAATTTACAAAAGATAAGAAATACCTACAAACATTTACTTTGGGAAATACAAATAAAATCATACCATGCGTTTGTTCACCTATTATCCTCTTGACGACCCATATGACTCAAAGATCACCAGATCGCGTTCAAAGAGCCTGGATTCGATTCCCAGCAGAAATTTATGTTCACGGTCTAGGTGTATGTGTTTTTTCTGTGTCATCCATGGCACCCACAACACAGATAATTTTAGTATATGGCTAAGAATGTATAGCGTTATGTATTTATTTTACTGTTTTGTCATAAGACAAACCAAGAAAATTGTCTTGCAGATAAAACTATCAAGACAAGTTTCGCAACATCGAACTAAAACTACGATAAAATCCTAAATCGTTCGATAGAAGCAATCAACTTGCAACAACCCTCAGTTAACAGCGACGCCAATCAAACTGTAACTTCCAAAATAAAAAGCCCAGTGGCATATACAGTGTCTCTCGCCTTATTTTATAGAGCATAAGATTCAAATTCACACGTCCTGAGTGCTTCAGACACGGCCAAATGTAGGCTCGGGAGTATTTCTGTATCGTTCGAGTACAGAAAACAAAGTCACTTTGTTCAGAGCCAGTTGATGGACGTATACCATTTTACCACTTTAATGGAATGTCTCGTTTGCTCTCAAAGATTAAAAATTCCGTTTGATGTAGATCGCTTTGTAATAATTGCAAAAGGGCAAAAGCAATTGTGTTGCTATTTCGAATAATTTATTGTGTAAGGCAATCGTAAAAAAAATATGAACAAATCTGATTTCAGTTACAGTTGGGTTAATTAGTTATTGTTGAAAAGACTGATCTGGCTGGCACTAATAATAAAAATTTCTGTTTGATTTTTATATAGACCAAATAACATTTACAAATGAAACAGTAAAATGTATACAAATCTATGTAATCTAAACTTACCATTTCATTCCAAAACCATTTATAAGCCAACCGTAAATAGATATTAAAGCAATACCCTAAAACTAAACAATGAACCGAATAACATGGAAATCCGTTCTGTACGAAAAGCCAATAACACGGTTCAAATATTTATACGACCCATTATATGTTAGATTTGCACAAAACTGTAGGAAATAGAGGTTCGCATTACTGATTGTTTGTATAACCACAATATGCAGACGTACTGGACTGAACTACGGTTTAGTACAAAACCACAGTATTAAACTTTGGCGTAACGAATATTTCATGTTTCTATGCGCAGGGTTTATTGTTAGGATCAGCTTCGTATAGCTTTTGATGAAATGTTGCTGGTATTTTACAAAAAGTTATTTACTAGGTCAAGGTTACCCACGAATCTGCAGTTCCATTGATGTTGAACTATATTCGATAGTAGCTACTTTCCATCAGATGAGTCAAGCCGGCCAAGCCAAGCAAAAAACAAAAAAAAAAAAAAAAATGACCTAAACATACTTAAAAACTTGAGTCTAAGACAGAGTGATTTAAGATTAACAATACCAGAAA
>LGAG01000159.1:160281-179789 GCA_001278395.1 Lerema accius
TGACCTAAACAGACTTAAAAACCTGAGTCTAAGACAGAGTGTTTAACATCAACAAGAAAAGAACATGTATATTGGCTTAATATAACTACAAATACAGTGCCGAACTATCACAACAGGAACACCCTAATCATACCGACAACGCTTGAGCCTGAATTTGGAGAAAGTAGTTGTTCCTTTTCTTCTGCATGTCTGAAGTTAAATAAAATTAAATAGGTAACTGTACAAAAATACAGGCGTCACATCAGTCGTTGCAATATTCGTAATATGATAGGGAGCTGCAAATTGTCGGAGCGTCAGGTCTCACCTTTGTAGAGCATTCCTTTGACGCCAGCTCGACAGTCCACGTATAATGTGACAAAGACATTGCAGTTGAAAATCGTATTGCGAAGATAACGAGAAATGCTTCACGACGTGTATACTTTTATTGTCCTACTGCTGGACAAAATAATCTCTAAGCTTCAATATTTATAGGGTACTCTAGAATGACAACGTCTGTCCGTTGTTCTCCCACGTATTATTGTCTCTTACAATTTTGTCTATCCTTTAGTTTTCCACATCTGACCTTAAATTTTCATGCACCATGTTATGTATAGTTAATAAATGGATATCATGTCGGACAACTTACGCAATGGTGGCATTGCAAAAACTTGGTAGCTAGTCCCTTGAAGTATTTCGACATCAGCTTGCCGGCTCCAATTGTGGTTCAAAACCATACTCGGTCCCTCTAAAATAGCTCACAATATTTGTATTGAAATTGATCCAGCCGTTTACGAGGAGTCCAGTGACAAACACACGTACTTACGTTGTATTTTTATATAATTAGGATTTTTTTCTAAATAATAATGTCTTTTGCATATTTTCTGTGCTTTTAAATATGTATTTTAAATCTCAAATTAATTAGTGAAGGTGTAGAAAACAAATAAATTCAGTCACATCCCAAACTGATATTAGTATACCTCAAAAGGGAAGCAGATTGAGATATTATTATTTCATTAGTAAATAATATCACGCAGAGAATTACATTACATTATCCCATCGAATAATGTAAATAAACCTAATTTAGATAATTCTCATACAAGGAAAACAGTAACTAATATTGATTTATCATGATTATTATACGCGTAATATTTGGTTACGATGGCTTATAGCGATGTTTTCATGATACACAATAAGAATAGTCTTTTATGCCTATTTCATCAGAGTGATCATTGTAATATACAGAAATAATAATGTAATGTAATAAACAGAATTTTTAACTAGTAATCATTAACAGAAAAACAAACTCTGCTGAAAATCGGGGGAGTATTTTAAAAATAACCTTATATCCTATATCACTCTCACAGTCGAAACAAATCCAATGACAACACATAATGTTGAAATCCGTTAAGCCATTTTGGCTCTCGAGCTCGCCGGAAAATTGACATAATTACATACATACACTCGAAAAACATATACATATATATATGACAAATGACATCACCAATTTTTTTTTCGATCGGATAGTGAGTATGCAGTAGAAAGGGTTGGATATTTCTAAAACCATAACAGCGGTAGTCAAAAACAAAATAAGATTTACTGTAATCCTAAGCTGTAATTATTTTATTAATAGGTACCGGTATTACTAGGACCACGCTACTGAAACTGTACCGTCAACTCATTTTGTGGTACCTTACTGCGGGAACTCTATTATTAATACAAATTGACTCAAACTCTGTTGTTGTTTTCTAGAACAATACGGCCGACTGAATAGGCACTGATTGTTGCGACGCAGCGGGCGCCGATATTGTTCCCGAATTGCTATTTAACTAACGTTCAGTTAGAATGAAAATTTCGTTAGCGGACGTTAATGTAAGAAATAATTTCAAACATTAATCCAACTTCAATAAAGTTTATCTAACCGAAAAGTATGAAGTAACGAAATAAGGACCTATTTTGTTTTGAGGTCGGTGCTTGTATAGCCATCACAAAAGCAGCGAAAATCGTTCCACAGTTTAGAATTGAATGGTAGAAAATGAAGTGGCAATCGAACTGTGGGCAAACACCATATACAAAATAACTTAAGCGCTTCCATACTTTGGAGGGCCCGTTAAACCATGTCGGTTGCCATTGATGTGTTATTTTGTGTTCTCCATGCCACCCGCGACACAGAGAATCCTACTGCTTACGAGTGTGTTAGCGTTTAGCGTTTATTATCTACGTGAACATAATAATTTCGTTGGATGATAATTCTAGTATTGATACAAATTGTCTCGAACGCCGTTTTTGTTTTGGAAAACAATGAGATCAGCTGAATAGGCGCTGATTGTGGTGACGGGGTTTCGATTTTGTTCCCGAATTCTGTTCCCTATTCAACTAATGTCGAGCAAATAGAATCGGAGCAACAAATATTATTGTAATTATTTAAATTGCGTTTGCGTATGATGTTGTTATTGCTATCAAAATAAAGACGCTGATATATAGAGAACTTGATATTATAATAAAGATTTTGCAACTTAGACGTAACTCTTAGTTGATTCTAATATTACAACTGCATTGAAAGACAATAGACGACCCCGTAGCCTAGTTGGTAGTGACCCTGTCTGCGAAACAAGGGGTCCTGTGTTCGATTCTCGGCCGGACATTATGTGACAGATAAATGTTTGTTCTCGGGTCATGGGTGTTAGTGATGTGTTATTTGTGTTGTCCACCCACTGCACAGGGAATCCTACCGCGGGGGGATGAGTATGTCAGCGTTTTTAGATAGACATAGTAAAGTCCTTAATAAACCGGGGCACAACGCAGGGATTCCATCAAAGTGACGATGATTCAATAGCGATAATCGGCAGTAGTATTTGAGCCAACACGTGCAATTTTCTGTCGATGCGATCCATACTGGTCTAACCTGTCCTGATTCCAATACGTCCGTGTACAAATGTACGCGGCTCGAGTTATCAAAGAAGAGCGGGTAAAGAAAATTCGTTAAAAGCGTATTTGTATTGGTTGTGTACTTCTAGTCCTATTACCTCAATTTTTGGAGGGAAAGGTAAATGGTATACCTAGACTATGTTACTTCTAAAATAGACAAAAATTTAATGACACCCAATAATAGTGATTTTGTATTTTTGTCTATTTGGCATGCTCTTGTGCATATAAGATTTGACTAATATTTCATCGTAAGGGCTGGCTGTCATTGGATTCGTCTCTATTATGACAGTGATATAAGCTATTAATTTTGGTAAAATATACCCTCCAATATTTACGATACTGAAAGTTTCTCATTTTTCTATTAATGATAACTAGTTTAAACAGGCAATGATTTTTGACTACACATCTCCTCCAATTCGTCGCAGTTTTTTTCTAACAATGATAACTACTTACATAGTAAAACAATATGACTTTCTCTTGTAACTTCAACCATTCAACTGCACACGTGCCTGACGGGATCCGCATCGTGCCTAAATCGCTGTGCATTTGTCCGCGTAATGTCGCTATTTATTGAAGAGTCAGAGAATTCACTCGCACATTCTTCTATTAAAATCTAGGCATACAGCATTTATATCTAGCTTAGCACGAGGAAACACGCAGTGTAACGTGCTACACCTCTAATAAGAGAGATTTCCGTTTAAACTACGGCAAATAATTAAAATTTCTAATGGGATTTTATGAAAAATAAATTATTACTTAAGTTTTCCTGTCATTGTGTAGGTACTTTAAAATTATTATCTGTAACACGTACACACGACTTATGTTGTTTATAGTAATATTTCTATCATACATGGACCGTAATCGAAAGAGAGTGTTCGATATAAAAAACATGCCATGGGGTATAGAATAAAAAATCATAAGTACCCATTACAGACATTATCGTAGCCCGTAATATGGTGACATCGGTTTTCAAGTTATACCTTAAATTGACGTGTATGTGTATGTTAGTATACTATACTATATTCTAACGTTTACACTGAAATTTTTCTGCAAACACGTGCGCTGCACATGCCTAAATCGTCGTGCATTTGTTCGCGTAATGTCGCTATTTATTGCAGCGAGAGGAGGTCAGATGAGTGGGGATCAGAGGTACGGTATACTCGTATTTTTAACCGACTGCACCAGAAGAATGATAATGTTTTTTGAGCGTTGTATGTATAATATACCTATGTCAATTTCGTTGAAACGGTCTACAGCCCCAACGACTTGAAGAATTTCAACATTATGATGAGTCTTGTATGTGTTCCAAATCGGTTTTCTACAAGTAAAGAAAGACCAAAAACCTGACTGCAAAAACACTTTCTTTTTGGATGAGATTCGGTTGTTTAATTAAGACGTAAGAATAAGGTTACATCTTGTAGTCCCTATTTGTAATAGTCGGGCGCAAACGTCCGAAATTTTTCAAAAAATCAGATTGCGAATTTGCCCTGAAAGTAGGGGAGAGTGGGGTAGAAAGAGCCAGGGGCAAGTTGTGAAGACGCAAACATTTCCATAATAGAAAAAGACTTATCCAGAAAGAGCCAGTCTTTCAACCCCGCTCACCCAACTAGAAATTCAGAATTTGAAAAATTCCAGACGTTTGCGTCCACCGTCCGCGTCAATGGAGTAATACGCACACTCATAGGTACTTACTACTTGTTGGTAGTGTTGAGAGCTATTTAAGAAAAGTATCAATTCAGAACCAACTAACCAGCCAGCCGGAACTAACTGGGAAAACTCTAACATAAAGATACCTATTGAAATGTTCGATTAAGTAGAAGCTGTAGTAGAAACGTCTTGAATTCCTTCGTTGATTACTAGCTGCAATGTTGCCGTTAAGTTTTATTACATCTAGGAGCACCAAGATACGGTTTACGAGTAGTGTCTATGAAACTGCAGTAAAATCTAATGCGCGCTACACTACGTACGCCGTAACACGTGGTGAACTTAATTAAACTCAGGATTCCGTTTTCCGAATATACACTGTCCGTTAAAAGTGGACAATGGCGACTTGGCTTTACATTTCTGTGCGTGGGTATATACATACTATATCACTAAACTCCCGATACTAACTAACCAGAAACGAAAAAATATATAGACTGAGACTTCGGAGCAAAATTGCTCGCCAGGCCGTGCTCTGTGACATACGTCAAATTGTAACTGTCCCACTACTGGGCTCGGGTCTCCTCTCACAGTATGAGGGGTGCAGGCCATAGTCCACCACGCTAGCCTAGTGCGAGAACTTTATGGAGAACTCTCAGGTGTGCAGGTTTCCTCACGATATTTTCACCGAAGCAAGTGATAATTAGTTAAAGTTAAGTCTAATACGCACATAACTTGTAAAATTAGAGGTGCGTACCGAGAATCGAATCCAGGAATTCCGATTCGGGTGACTAACGTTCAAACCATTAGGCTATCACTACCTTTAACAATCCAACCTAAAAAAAATAAGTTCGTTGAACGGTGTGTTTGTCGGGTCAGGCTCGATCCGGGGTTATTTCCCTCGGCCCTAACGATATAGTTCCTACGCAATGTACGCACCATCGGCAGATAACGTGACTATCGTTCCATTAACTTTAGTTACGTAGGGTTATGTTATACAGGGTTACCAAGCTTCTATGATCAGTTGGACTGTAATGCAGAATGGGTAGTCAATAATATTATACGAAAGCAAGGAGGTATATGGAATAACCACGTTTGGCGTAAGTACATGAAAACGACCCAATTAGACCGTTTTTTAAGCAAGTAAAGACGATAAGGACTTAGAATTTTTACCTGAATTTTAAAGTTATAAAGGTATACTTTAAAAACACAAATATGTTGTCAAAAAAAATATAGTTCATTTGACAGAAATTTCTCTTTAAATGTTATCGTTGTCATGGACGTAAAGTTATTTAACTAGCTTCCGTATAATGTCCAAATAGACATAAATTATGTTAATACTAATTTAAACTGCGAAGTCTTTTATTATTTCTACCCCGCCTTTAAACTCTTTACATGTTTGCCCATTAAGCTACGTATTAAATCTCATTAGCCCGTCTACTAACGTCGATTCTAAGAGATTTTATAAATTAATACTACGAGCTTGATCGGAATATGGGTGGGTGGTGTTCACTAGTGGCCAAATTTCTCAAGTGTTTTACCCAATCCAAATCTGTCCTTTCCTTGATTAAACCATCGATTTTAATTCTTCGAATCGCTAATTTTTCGACTATCGATTCTATCCACTACAGTGACGGAGAATTTGACGTTAACGATACGAGACGTAAGACAAAACGACGCATTTCCGTCACTTTTATATTTTCATCGCCTTCCGTATATCGTCACTTTCATATTTTTTATCAATATCGCTATCTATCAGTAATTTCTCGAATATTTCCTTGTCATTTCTTACAGTATTCGTATCAAGATAACAAAGCGCTTCGTCTTTTCTATTGGCCAAATACAGAAAGATTTTGAAGCTGTAACACAGTAATATAGATCCAGGTTACAGAGAAATCTTTTCCGCAAGTCACGTCGAATTCTCCATTTAACTTGCAAGTTTTACTATTACCGATATTGTGAGCTGAAATGATCTCCAAACCCCGTTAGTGAAGCTTCGATTAGATCCAGGGTTGCTGCTCTAACGAACTATAATAGCTATCTTCTATTCTCGGATATGTAAATTGAATAGTCTTACCCAAAATTTTGTCAAGTAAATAAAAAATTCTAACAATATAATGAAGATAACTTAGTCTATGCTTTGTGATTATTATTATTAATTATTACTTATTTATTTTGTAATACCATAAGAAATCGATTAACAAATACTAAATAACCGTAACTATGTAATTCCATTTTAATGAAGTACTCGTAGTACGACTTTTAAATATTCAAAACTAACCTTCAGATCCTTCAATAATTCCATTGGCTTCCTCAAATACTAGGGCATTTAAAAGTAAAACAATTGAAACAAAACCCTCAATCTTAAACATTGTTTTACAGATTCTACTGCAATATATTTTATCTTCTGCTCCCTACGGTATGAATGTAGAAAGTTTAACTCTCAACCCTGCACCTAATTCCAGTAAAGTTCAAAGCATGGCTACCGGCTTGTTTGCTAAAAGAACCTATTTATATGAAATTGAACAGGTTAATTCCCTTTACGATCGGCTACCTAATAAAGGTCTGTAGCGCAATATATTCTGCAGCGGTCGGTCAGTAAAAATGTTCGTCGGGTTATTAAAGCCTTCGGCGAGAGCCTTGAGATATATCTACGTTGATCTTTGGAAGATTTAAAGATTTGTACTACGATTACGGTTCATATTCTCAGTTAATTTTTCAGTCCAAGGCGACTTCCTTTATCACAACGCAATTAGGTACTGGAGATTAAAATGGTTGGTAATGATTATGAGCCGTTTCAAACAGTTTCTTAAGAATGAGTCACTCTTTTCCTGTTTGACTGTGTGTCAGTCGATTTCAAAAAAACAGATAATTTTTCTTTTTGCTCTCTTTGGTTCTGGACTATTTAACACTATTGAATTCTCAATCAGGTGTAAAATGTGCCCTATTATTTTATGTTTATCACATCGTCTCCACCATATTAGGTTTCGAGTTCCTAATTTCTCTAGGGCGTCATAGCTTTCTCATATATTTGTTATCTATATCATTTAAGAGAAGTTATAAATAAGGTCATAATTGTGGCTTCCCACATTATATTTTGTTGGTTGAAAAATATATTATTATAAAACCATCACTGAAATTTGGTAGGTAGGTACATTCGGCGAGCGATGGACCTTTTTAGGGTCGACAATTTATTTTACCTTCATTATACCATTGATTCCTTTTTGTCCAATTTTGACTACAGCGAATCTTCTTAAATAATTACTAATGTGTACGTAGAAAAACATATCGCATTATTACAGCCATTGAGCCATAAAAATAGAGCAAAAAGTATTAACAGGAATATTCCGCGCTTGGCCGAAGCTATCTCGGGCGTCACAAATACGCTATTAGTATAGAAATACCCGCAAATATTACAACATAACGATTTCCTCTTTATTGTTATATTTTTTCCTGTATCCCCTTGGAATGGCTTCAGACACTACTTTGACCTAGTTTCAGAACCGATAACGGCATTTGCGAGAAAGCAAGAATTTTAGTACCTAATAAGTTTTTCTGCTACTCGTACTTACTGTGTCGTTGACTAAGTTAAAAGTTATATTTCATGATCATCTCTACGCATTTCTACTTGCGAAATATTTTTTCTTGCCATTTCTTTTAAGTCAATATTATTTGTAAATAGTCTGTTACAGTTAATAGTACCTACTCATCTAAGTTTTCAATAATATTTTTCAAGCATAAATATTTGTAGATATGTCCATTTCTTTGGTGTGCTCTACAGTGTAAACAGCTTTACGGATTTCAACATGTGAGATATCATTAGATTTGTCTCCATTATAGGAGTAACATTGGCTTTTTTATAATACCCTTCAATTTTAGCACGCGGGTTTATTTATTTTTCTGTTAACTATTCCTAGTTTGAATCGTAGTAAATATATCTACATTATCTGTCTACTCGTATTATAAGCAATTACACACTATTTTAACCTAATTATTTAACGTGTTAGGTTTTATAATTATTCCAAATAGTTACACAACAATTAAAACCATTTTATGGGCTATAATTAGGAGTGAACAAAATGTATTGCAATGGAAATTTGGATAACATGCGCTAAACGCTGAAATTCAATTACGTAACAGCACGTATGTTGTATTGTTTGATTTACAATAATTAATTAGAAGCCGAAGTATCGTAAACATGATATAAACTGATGCAAGAAGATCTTATGTTACGTAAGATACACTTTGTAAGAAGAAGTCTTTGCGTGGTAATTTGGAAGGCTAGAAGTTAGACGGTACCGTAATTAAAGTGTAAAATTTACGCGATGCCAATAAATTATTGTTGTGTGTCCTAGTTATTAATGTTCCATGATAAAAGAAAGCCTAGGGTGATAAGAGTGTAGTGTTATTTTCTTAGGTATTAATTAAGTGACTACGTACCAACTCTATTGGGTAATTGGGACACAATCTTAACACAATGCAGTCGAAGCTACGAGTATAACGTAGTCGGTGATTGTACATCCAAAACAGCAGGTATCAAAAAATAATAAAAGTATAGTGAAAAACGCCCAACAAATGTTTTAGTGAAAGGCAGCCGGGGCAAATTGTCAAATATTCACGTTGTACATAGACCTGCTGAATCAACACCAACATAGTAAAGCTGGGGCTTTTATTTACACAGCAGTACACTTTTAGCAGTGCACTTTTACAATAGATAAACGTAGGGTCGCCACTCGTCCAGGCTTTCCCGAATTTGCTCTAGTCTAGGGTGTTTGGTAAGTGTCTGGAACAGGCTTCAAAAAAGCATCCGAGCATGACCCAAGTTTCCGAATGCCGGTCAATTAAAAGTCAATTGAAAGTTCTTGAAATTCATGTAACGTAATTATGGATAGCCCTTTATTCCACAATTTTTTTCATCAATAGGTACCCAGGAAGAAACCAAGTTTTTTTTTACCAAATATCTTTGGTTTGCGAATTTTGTTCGATATGGTACTTTAGGTAATGGCAGCCCTGAATAAACGAGAATTGTGACGTATAGGTATGTATAGGCCTTTTTATTGGTACTGAAATAAGTGAACATCTTTCACTCTCAAACACAGAGCAAGGAATGTAACTTCTTTCTTCCGTGCTCTAAAAGTACAAATACACTTGCTATACTAACAAAAGAGCATTGCGCATACTCATTAGCATGCTTAAAATAAGCATACTCCGCTCCTGTTCACACTACGCTAGCAATAAGCATGCTACTTCATTCAGAAATCTGTTGCGTCATGCAAATAGTATGCCCCCTTCACCCCCGCGGCGGAGTCAGTAGTAAAAGCTATGCTCATAAACTACACGACATTTCATGATAGCATGCTCAAAGTAGGTATGCATGCTCATCAGCAATATTTTGACACATCAGCAATGCGAGCAATACGAGTAAGTAGCAATTACTTAATACTTAAACTAATAACTACGAAATGTCTCCCAATTAGACAGATTTCTGAACGACCGATCATATCAATCATTCATTCGCATATAAGAGAAATTCAAATGAAGCATTAGGATTATTCAGATTTATTTTCGTATAGAACAAATTATACGGGACGCCATTTTGTGATCGACAGTGTATTGAGCCGTCGAATTTGAATGAGAGGTTAATACAAGCTGTATTAAAAGTTAATTTAGAGGCAAATGGAACGTGGAAACGTGGGGTTCCAAAGTTATTACATAAAAAAATTTCGCTAACATTCCTACACTCAAAGATGAAGTATTCTATGTTCGTATAATGAATGAGATTATGTTAATATTATTATGAATAAAAGGCACAATAAAAATGATTTGAAACCTCTCAGATTTTCATCCGTTTGAAGAGTAAAAGAACTTTTACACATCAACGCAATTGTATAAAAATCACTGATCTTCCAGTTCTGTTAAAACAAGATTGAGAGGCTTATACACTAAACAGAACTACACAACTTGTTTGTAAAAACCTATTTTTTCTTAATAAAGTACTATTATAAAATAACTAAACATTTGCTTGAAAAACATTGGTATGCTAGCGCAAGTGGTAAAACACGTCTATACATGAACTCATCTGCACAAGAGGAACTTATACATAAGGACGTATTGTATATAGATTGTTTCCCGAAGCTCCAACTCACAATAATTAAACCCGCATTGAGATACGCTATCCTGCTTCTGACACGTTGTTGTGCAGTAAGGCTGAGGCTGCACTGTTTGTTTGCGAAATGACGGTAGGTAAAAAAAGTTACCAGACTACTAGGACGGTATATAGATTAATCTACTGATGTTGATGGTGATGATCACTTTAAGCCAAGAATATTTGCCAAGACATCAACGCATTCCTAGCTAAAAAGAAAATAAAAAATCGGATTCGAAACTACAAATATTTTTTTAAATATTGTAGGTAGTTTTTAAGACAATCAACAAGTCAATTACCCTTACAAACTGCAAAGAGATGTTAAATAGTCATAAACTCTAAATTTAAAACAAAAATTCCATGTAGGATTCAGGACTTGTGGAAAATCTAACTTAAAAACGGCAAAAGGTCAACAATTTTATGAAATAATAAAATAAATTTCATGTACAACCATTACAGTAAAAAAGGTATAAATAATCAATATTTGATCCCATGGTAATTATTAACGTCTTGATAGGCTACCTTATCATTAGTTACGAACTAGAGACGTTAAGTGTTGATTAATTTTCACAAAGCATGTATGACGTAGAAAACCACGCTTGTGCTAAGCTTACAGAAGCACATTGTGTTCCCAGCTTTAATTAGCAACGTCTTGCAAGGTTCGCGCATACAATATTTGTAAGTGGTAGTGTCGGAAACATCTGTAGTTCTAAATTCAAACCAGTTTCAGTATTACTTATTGTCTCTAAGTACGTAAGTACTATCGTAGGTAGAATTAAGTTAAGAAACACATTAGTAATATCACGAAATAGGACCGGTTCTGACTTTGGGTGTACGTGAAGGGTAAATTTTCATTGTCGTAAGTAGCTACAAATAAATATATGATTGTTTAGGTACTGATCATTACTGCTCGTCTACGAATTCAATTACCGTTACGGGTAATCAATTATTTAAGTCTAAGTCTTCTTCCAATATCTTGCCCTCGTGGGCGTTGCCAAGAATGAAGACGAGGGGTTCCATTTGACCCAGAGTGGTGAAAATATTCTTACTACCTACTTACTTATGTGTAAAATTATTCTGAAACTATTTATAAGTACAAAGACACCAATAAATAATCAGCTGGCTAACCTATGCCCTTGTACCTAATCCATACAGAAAAAATATTAACATATTTTTAACAAAGATGATACTCGTAATTCACTAATCTCTCGTTAAATCTAACTAACAGCAACAATATCAGCGAAACAGCTTGACAGATCATACATATTAACTTAAAAGCCAATCCATAAACAAATCTACGCCCTATTTATACGAGAGCACGCATCGTTGATCAGGTAATTCGTATTTAGTCGTCGGTTTCTCCACAAACCTACGTGGATTGCGGGAGTACGCATTCACGGGGACTTTATTATTAACGCCTGCTTATGAATACTAAAACCGGTCGCATTGTTACTTGGTAATCTGTGAATCGATATGAGGGTTCATAGCTTATCACTCTGAAGCATAGGTACAATATACGTATTTTATATATACTTTTGATAGTGACAAAGCAATTGTAGCGTCGCGTCGGTTGCGTCGATCATAAATTAAGCCGATGCGGTGGTGGGCATGAAAACTTAACGTTTGTGTAACTACTAGACGACGCCTAGAAAATTCGTTAAAAAACATTGGATTTATCCCAAGGGAACCTATAATCGGAATAAAATTCTATGTCCTATTCTTAGATGCAAACTATCTGAGTGCCAAGTTTCAGCTTCATCCGTTCAACTGTTAAAGCGTGATAGACTTACAAACATCCAAATATCCAAACATCTTTACAAACTTTCACATTTATAATATTGGAAGATAGTAAGATTTACGTTTATTATTTATTTACGTTTTATTCATTTATACTTTTACTTTGTTTTAAGCTAGCAATAAAACCACTCACGATCGCAGGTCGAGTTTAATACCTCTCTAGAAATTTTCAGTGAAAAACAAAAACCAATCAGGTAGGTACCTATCGCATCAAAAGAGAACTTTATTAATTGAATCAAACATTTTATATATTAGAAGATTTCCCAGTACATCCGAATCGATAGACAAACTTAAATTGTGTGCCGAGTCAAGTCGTAAAATAAAGAAGTTCTCGTACTTAAAATTACATAAAAATTGTCTTTTATGATACAACAGCAATAAATTTTATTGCCGTTATTCTGTGAGAGGAACGTTTATTGCTCAAAAAGTTATGGTCTGGATAAATAAAGATGAATATGGCGGTGACAGTGCCTTCTCTGATTTTAGTAGATTTTTCATTTTATTTTCCTTTATACGACTGTTTTTTTACCCAACGGTAACAACGGTTTTTCAAGCGTATGTTGTACTCGTATGTAGGAAAGCCCGTTTATTTGACATGCTCTACCTACAGTTTAAACGGCTTAGGTATCGTTCGATTATTACCTAACTCAATTTTTGAAGATTTTCANATGTAACGCGCCGTAACGTTTGTCAGTAGCCCCCTCTTCCCCTAGCTAATCGTTATGTAAAACATAAAAGCTGCTGCTAAGTTAGAATAATTATTTTCCCTATATTCCTAAGTGCCTGCTAGATTTAGTGGTTTATTGAAAACGATTTTAAATAGCTTCATGTATAGATACTCTAGGGCTGTGTTAAAGTTAAGAAATACTGAACATTTTCAGAGTCGTAAAAAGAAATAATTATCTCGTTAATTACAGGCCATTATTGTCTCTCAGTGAGTCACAAATGAGTCAAAGCTTAACATCAGGTTGATAAACTAAATGATTTATCATCGAAACGATGAAATAAGCTGCTCTCTTAAAATATCGTTAAGCGCTGCAATTTCATTTCATGCGTTCCCGATATCTGAACCATATAATTCACTGGAAAGTTCAATAAAAGTGTCCAATTGAACAAAGGCATGCTAATTTCCGAAATGAAATTGAGTAAGTATCCGAAAATATTGCTTTTAGTTTCAGAAATAATAATTTTCGTGACCTCTCAGTAATTAATTGAGTTATGGAGAATTCTCTGACTGACGATCTGTGAGAGAATTCGTTTTGAGGTAAATTTTACCTCGTTTCGCTTTCAGAAACCGACACAGCCTTTGAGCCCAATCCATAGCCACACTATAAAAATATTTAACCATGAATTATTTACAATGGCTGTCCTTCTATTATTCTATTCATACTCCCAATAATAACTAAACAGCAATGACAAGATACAAAAAGAAGCATTTTTTAAACGTGCTGGGGTTTACGAGTAAGTCTCAAAGTAACTAAAGCGGCTTTTTCTTTTCAGTCGGTAAACGCATGTAATGTATCAGCGGAAATCTTCTTTCGGTATTCTACTACAAACATAAGATGTCTATATTAAAATATCATTGTTGCACAGGTATTCATTTCGTCAAACACCCATTAACATTTGATAGTACGAAGCGTAACGCAAACGCATTAACCTTTTGTTACACATTGCATAGAGGTCGCTAGCTTACAAACAAACTTGCATTGTCAATAACTGGCTTGTATGGTGTTTCTGGCGGTTATTTACAGACTTGGCGACGTTATCCAGTCCAACGAGCGTGTTTTGACCAAGTTTGTACTATCCGGAGCGGTTGTTACTGCGTAAAGTTGAATTTGCAGGCTGTTTTGGTAGGAAGCTTGGGTTTGAATGCGTATCTAATGATGTAGGTTTTCGTTTCTGAATGTTTACCCGATTGTGCTAGAAGGCGGATAATGTTTTTCGAAGATAAGTCTCGTATGTAAATTTTTTAACACGCTTTGTAGTAGAATTGACTTGATGGATTTCAATATGTCAGTTGTCATTAGTTTTGTCTCCATTGTGTCCCTATTTTACTTATTCAATTAATTAATTAGACTGCACATAAATAAATGTCTGGTTCAAAAATTTAACGAATCCATTAAGAAAATGACCTCTGTGTGTCTGCGAACTTTTACTCTGAATATATCAAAAGAAGCTGATTCAAGATTTTTACATCGTCCATTCTAGAAATGAATAGATCCTAACATTTTTAATACGAAAAATCTCTGTCTTTCCGTCTGTTACTTTTTTACGTCTAAACCACTGCATCAATTTAGTTAAAATTTGACGAACGTGTAGTTTTAATTTTGGAGAAGGACATAGGATATATTTTATTTCGATTGAATCATGCTCGACGTTTATTTTGAATGTCTGCTGAATTAAGTCTAGCAATACAAAGTATCGTTGCGCTAGAATTGTTGACAACAATCACTCTTCTTATTCTATTCTCTTATGTGTGTGTGAGCGCGCGTGTGTGTGTGTGTGTGTTTGTGCGTGAGTCTGTGTCTGTGTGTATACCGAAGCAATGCAGATTGCTAGTTTTAAACTATGTCGTCAAAAATCGCTATTAATATCGCATGACAAACATAACCCACAGATTTTTATTGACACTGGCTGTGCCCGCAACGGTCTATTAAATTATATTGATAGTAACGTTTATCGAGCTCATAATTTTTAGTTTTTATCACGTACGTTAGGGACGGAATGAGCTACGGATTTTATCCTCTTTACAGTGTAAGGTCGGATGCAAACCTACGGAATAAACGCTAACACACTCACACATCCGCAGTAGGATTCCCAGTCGCAGGTCGCATGGACAACACAAATAACACATCACTAACACCCATGACCGGAGAACAAACATTTATCTGTCACATAATATCTGCCCCGGTCATTGTCATGTCATTCTCACAATGTTAACGAATCCAATACCACCCCATAAGTTGGAATAAGTCGTTTAGGCTCTAGAGCGTTCCGAAGAAATGGACATACATACATACTCGTAAATACGGTCAAATAACTTTATACTGGGGCAGTCGGGTAAAAATACAAACATTTGGACCCACAAATACAAAATAAATGTTGTCTTTTGTTATTGTTGTCAACCAAATATTAAAGGGATTATTTTTATACATCTCTTCAATCGGCAGTTACTATATAGAGGTATAGGTACTCGTATATTTGACATTATTAATAAATCAAGCATGTTGTTAGAGATACGTGACGAACTCAATTTCAGTGAAGGAAAATACGGGCAAACGGTTGATTAAAATTCGAAGATTAATTAGACAAAATTAAATTATGAATTTCATTATCACCGTTCGGGTTTATAGCCAGAAGAATGGCTAAGTCGGCCAAAGAATGATAATTAGTAAGATCTCGTCTTAGGTAAGTTTAGATTATCTAGGCATCTATACCTACTTTTCAACTTTCGTATCTACATTTAAAAAAGTTATATTTTTTCACTTTTAAAGTCTGTTTTCTGTTATAACGCGTGCGTTAGAGATGTGTAAACTTAAAGTTTTTGTGGCTTAGAAATGCACAAAGATAAATTTAATCTGTACCTTACATGTGTTATAAATACTTTAAAACAATTATTTGGTAGCAAACGTGTCTCACAAGGCATCAAATAAGCTTAAACTATCTCGTCAACATGTCGGATGTTTAAATATTCAGGAAGCTTCAAATAAACTGTTAGACTATTTAACATTTCCTGAAAGCGGTTCACGAGGAATACATTAAAATACCTCTTCAAAGAACATCGTAAAGAAGATTATACATAAACTTAAAATATGTGCAAAGACCTCATTTAATATTACTTGTAATCAGACAATAAAGCGCAGTATAATATAAAATAAGAAATGCTAATCTTCGCTTCGAAAAACATGATTTTTTATTCGTAAAATATACCGATTATAATCTTTAGATATTATATGGTTTATGTAAGTATTTCTATCACGTATTGCGGTGTTTTTAATTCTTATTCTTATTAAGTCTACTCACTATCACTAATCACTTCGCCCCTAAATAATGAGTTGCAATTTTATAGCAACATAAAAAACGTTTCATCCCAAACTTTGGTGTAACCACAATTCAAAGTACTGAAGGCTTTTTAAATACATTGTCACATTATGACACCTTACATAACACAACCACAGCATAACGTATCCTAAAAATTCAACAAAACAATTCGTGAATAAGTTACAGGGGCAATCCTGAAAACCTAATTTTGTTATCAAAATCGGGTCATACAGTTTGGTGTTCTAGTTTCGAATATACATTTCTATCGTATACATCCACTAAATTATACTACTGGATAGCTAATGAATCAAAGAATTAGTTACAATAAGCGAGAACAGTGAAAAATCACGCGCGTTAGAGGGGAAAGCGCCGCCATTTTGAGGTTATTTCACGACGTAAATACATACATGAATAGAAATATTTAACTTTAAATAATTAACCTGTAGCATAAACGTATTCACGTAACACAGCCGTGTCCAAACACAGCTATACCAAATTTATGTTTCAAAAACTCTCAATGTCGGTCTACAAAAAAATAATAGCAGTTAGGATTTGTCGCGAATAAATTGGACAACACGATATACAGCCAAAAACATGGCGTTTGAAACGCGGTCGACGTGAGCGACTAAAAACGAAAAAAAAATTACCTATGTAGTTATTCAATGACAAACGTATTTTACGCCATAGATAATGTTATGGTCTTAGAAAATAACGGTTAAGAGTGTTTCGCCATGTTAAATTATATGCGTCCTTGACATCTTGTCTATAGTTATTTGCTGTCTCATTCGTGCACAAAATAAAAAAGATCCTATTGGATCGTTTTTGTGTTTTCACGCCAAGCGCGTTTGAAACATGCCTACCTCATTTCCTTCTTTCTCTATGATATCATCTGTAACAGATATCTGTTACTATTAATGTATATCAAACAAAACTAATACGAATAGTAATCAACATTAAATGTTCGCACGTAGGTACTTTCATACTTAAAAAATCGTTGGGTCTCCGATAATTTGCAAGGGTTAACCCATTTGGCCACGAGATACCGTTACTCAACTTTATCATTACTTATTAACAACGGTTAAGAATGCTATTAAAAATGAATGCCACCCAAATTACCACTGGCAATCTTTAACCCTTTAAATGACTACAAAACCAAATCACCGGCCGAGGTAACCGAAATAGGTCTATATTAAGGCGAGAATATAAATTCGCTTTATTAGGAGGGTTCTAATAAACTCTGCTGGCCAAAAATAGTGGTTTGCCGCAAAGACCCAAGGGAGAAAGCGTAATAGAAACGGCCTGCCCGCATTAAAGGGTTAGTAGTGTCCTGTTTACTAGAAACATTTTATTTTGACCAATTTGCAAGTATAGGGGCCTTCGGTGCGTATTTTAATAGAAGTGGAGAATTTAAGATAAACAAATGACTATTTAGAGCTGTTTGTTGGAGATAGTGAAAGGTATGTTTTTGTATAAAACTTAGGTTACATGTTATTGTAATTGAACCCTCATAAATTGCATGACCGATCTCGTGAGATCACATTAAAAGGTTGATTTTGAGCTATAATAGAAACTAGTAGATGGTGCTGTTGTCGAATATCTTAAAGCTGAACTTCTAAATATTACATTAAAAATATTTTTCATATTTCTTTCCAATCGTGGATGCATTAGGTACCTACTCTTGAAGGTTCTTGCGAAATAGATACCTTTCCAATTATTTTTCTCTATGAACCTTGTCAAATAATAGGAACTTCATCTAAACTTGTCCAGGCCCGTATCTTCCGCACCGCCATTTTAATCCACGGGTATTCATCGGCTCATTTGCTACCACAGGTCAGTTTAACTGTAGAACTTTCACATGTTCTCAACTGACGTATACAGAAAACTATAATTATTATAATTGAACGTAGGTACCTCTCTGTGTTTGTGGCATCGTAACTCCTATATAAATGGACACATTATAACTTTTTTCATACGACATTTAAGTATTTAATTTCTAGTTTTGCGGCAATATTCTAATAAAAGAAGTGACTTTGGGAACAGGGACTACATTTAATAAAAAAAAGTATTATATCTTATGTCATTCCCACATGGGAGACGAATCTAGTGACACCTCATTATGAGAAATCCGTCAAGCTCTTTACATAATATTCATACGCTCAATAGATATTACCCTCTTACTGACATAGTTGAGAAAAAATACAAACGAAATGTTTAAATACCGTAAGCTCTGAGCTTAGTTACTCTACAGTAAAACGCTGACTTTACCTTCCGTGTTTGTCTTCGATTCAATCCGTTTATATAACGTCCGAGCGATTCCTGATTGAACGAACAGTTCGTATATTTAACGCGTCGCGGGATTCATTCCAAACGGCACAATACTCAAACGGTTCAATTGGAGTGAATTTGCACGCAAATGCCCCGAATGCTATTGGGATAATGTGTCTAATTAGTCCCGGTTTGTGTTTCAGTAATTCTATTGACCGAAATGGAGGGAGATGGCTCGGCCAACTCGCCTATAATTTCAGCTACGTAGGTGTTAGCGATCGTTTGCGTAAATCTACGCTGGGTTGATAGACTGCCTCATAATCGCTTGGTTGACGATTTAGATTGAACACTACGATGGGCCACGAAACACACTAAAACCTTCTTTGCGAATTTCAGTTCAAATTTTCAAGACAATTATTGAAGATAAAATATCCAACACGTACCTACCTACTTTTGTTTTTAAAGCCTGATGCTAATGTCCAGTTTCCTTTACAGCCAGAGCGGACCTATTAAGGTCCACAGGCTCACTTGTATACGAACACGACCGTAATCTGTATACTTTAGACGACCCCGTAGCTTAGTTAGTAGTGACCTGCGAAGCGAGGGGTCCCGGGTTCGATTCCCAGCCGGGGCACATATTTATGTGACAGATAGATGTTTGTTCTCGGGTCATGGGTGTTAGTGATGTGTTTGTGATGTCCATGTCACCCGCATC
>LGAG01000159.1:180500-205311 GCA_001278395.1 Lerema accius
TTTAGTTTTTTAACTTTTTTTTTTGTTTTTAAAGCCTGATGCTAATGTCCAGTTTCCTTTACAGCCAGAGCGGACCTATTAAGGTCCACAGGCTCACTTGTATATGAACATGACCGTAATCTGTATACTTTAGACGACCCCGTAGCTTAGTTAGTAGTGACCTGCGAAGCGAGAGGTTCCGAGTTCGATTATTATTTTCCACCAAAAGAGTTAAGCGAAGTAAAAACTAATGAAATGAACTCGCTCTATTCGTACGCTCTACCCGATAGTTAAGGGCAGCATTACCAACTAAACTATAATAAGCTAGTCCATTGAATTAGAATAACCTGCTAAGTAACAGTTTATCTAAAAACTCAAAAAGATAGTCACTTTATATTTCAAAACATAGATTTCCCACATCAGTAGTAATTTCAGTATACAACAGTTACTAGAACGCTACAATAGAACGGATTTTAACTCCGCGTTCTAACTTAGTAGTTATAAAGCGCCCCCTTTACGATGGATGCAGCGAACTGTTTTGTTACTCCTAAATAACTTGAGAAACAAAGCATTCATGGCTGAGTTCTAACCGTTGAATCGAAAGAGAAGCTACGAAACTGAAAAGAACTTGATATCATTAACAAACTTTGTGGCTATTTTTTTTTACAACACAAAAGAGCATAGAATAGAAGGATTATTTTTTATCCGACTGCGCTAGTAGGAGGGTAATGTTTTTCGGGCGTATGTATGTACTGAAAGCCGAACCCTTCAGGTATTAATACCTACCTATAGAATTAGATAAGTAGGTAAGTAGGTATGGTAGTGGTCAGCGAACTCTATCATCCTTAGTGACAGCTAAGACATCACGAGTGTCTTGCAAATTAAAAGTAGAAGCATGGCCACATCCGATTTTTAGATACCTGACACTATCTATGGTGAAAATTAAAAATATTTCCGTTCGATTGTAGGTTAACCAGTCAGGGGGTTAAACCCCCACATCCGTACCCCACATACGATCCGTGGTAATCGTATTTAAACTTCGTAAAGAGTTCAGTGACCTTCATCAGGCAGTATATTATGGTGCCTTAGTACTTTGTTCGTTGTTAGAGTCCTAATTACTGTCACATGGAAAGGCAGCGTGGTCACATAAAATTCCATTAAGAATTGGCTCAGTTACAGTTTTAATATTACTAGGTATAGATACTAGAGTTTTAAAACAATTTTCCCGTCAAACCGCTAACAAAGTCAGAAGAGAAAACAAAGTTTTGTATTGCTTCTGAATAAAATACGAATTCACTCGACCGCGGAGCGCGCCACAATATAGGATTGGTTACCTGCTCATTTAAAATGATCGCTTCTCCTGCACCGTCTAGTTAAAAGACGGTCTATGGGAAAGAAAGACAGCGTTATTATAGGTAAATAATTTTCTTATAGGCCTTTAGCCTTTCAGGTATCATTTACTAACTTAGGAGGGGGGCGTTCAAGTATTACGTACCCCCTCCTCCATGCAACGCGCTGTAACGTTTTTAACGTAACGTAATTATCATAACCTTTTACAAGTTGTATTACATAATACCAAATTACGTTACTTAAAATACTTGAAGGCCCCCTAGGAAATACTGGCTTTTATGGCATTTTGGATGGTTTGGTTTTTGCATAAGTTGTGAAGGATATTTTACAGTACTTTACAAGAACATCTTAAATCAATTACTTATTTCTTTTTATTCATAATTTTATGAACGAATAAAAATGAATATTACTTTACGTTTTATCCATACAAGAATTTATGGTCTTTACGTCTTTTAGTAAACTAAGCCAAAAGCAATAACTAAACGCAATGAACGTCACTTCAACAGAAAACGTCAGTCAGATCAATATTGTCAAAATAAACGTCACGTCATTTATGAAAAAATCACGTCATTGCTTGTTTTGTATTTCTCTTCTATAGTTAAATTATTTAAACAATAATTTATAATATTAAAATTAATGCGAATTATTTAGCAAAATTTAGTGAATGGTGTAAAAGAATTGATTTGTCTATAAACTCGTGCAGTAAATTGCCTCATAAGTCTAGTAATTTTGACATATCCGGAGTTGCTAAACAAAGTGTTCAAGTTTTGCTTTATTTGGCCCTCTATTTAGACTTCAGTGATTCAGAATGGATTATGTTACCACGTTAAAGATTCTGGTTATCGGCGAAAGTGGCGTTGGGAAATCTAGGTAAGTCTTATTACCTTTCAAAATTACGTAGCCTCTGTTTTTGATGTGAAACAAAGCTGAACCTTGTTAACATGAACTGCTTAGGATCCTGCTACTTATAAGAGTCAAAAATGGCATTAAATTGCCTAATATATGTCGTATTTAACGTCACAATGTTAAGTGCATTGGCTTCCCATTGTACAAAACAATTTTAGTACAAAAACTGGTTTCTTAAGCAATTGTAACGCAATTATGACGTCATTGACCAAGGACTTAATTAAATACCTAATCTCAGTAATATCTTTTAAATTCGTTTTATACCATTGTTTAACTTTGTATGTAAAAACATAATCTCAGTATTTTCAATATGTTATCAATCTCTTTGACCTAAACAACATACCTGTATTTTAATGCCAATATCATTAAAGGTCTTTGATAAAACCTGATAACCTCTTTATTAAAATTTAACCTCTTAAATTTTTACTTATGTTTGCTTAAAAATCCTATAAATCTAAGGGAGTCTTGACTTTAGTGTCCGGAGAGTTTATATTGGTAGTAACCTTTAAATTCAACTGTTTATAGAAGTAACTAAATTAATAATAAAATTAGTTGCTGTACATTTTTTTCATTCTAGTATCATCCTGGCATTCACAACAGGGGACTATAATGCTTCCTTCCCGGCTACCATAGGAGTTGACTACAAATGTAAAGTGATGGAGGTCAACGGCCTCAAAGTAAAGTTAGGTATATGGGACACAGCTGGACAGGAACGGTACCGGACACTCACTAATAGCTTTTACAGGTAATTGAGTTCAATATGGTAACACAAATTATGTTCATATCAACGTAACCACATAAATAAGCTATAAAATTTATTGTTATTAAAGACAATATTGCCAATATTGTACAATAATTAAACCTTGGTAAACTTTATATGATTTTTTGAAATTTAATTCAAAATTATAATTTTTTATGAAGTGATAAAATTCAATTAGTTTCCACACTATGCTAGTTATAATATTTTTCAATAGATGCAGCAGTTGATCTTAAACTTTTTGTGATAGATATTAAAGTTGACAACTGATTAACAGAATTCAATAACTTGTATGAACATTTTTTGTTTTCAAAAGAACACCCAGATTCATAACTATATCTCGCAGAAATATTCAACATAAGACAGGTTTTTATACGATGAATGTATGTAAAATAAATCTATCTTTTTAGGGATGCACACGGCGCTATATTAGTGTATGATGTATCAGAACCCAAAACATTGGCAAAACTGAATGAATGGGTTGAAGAGTTACAAGTATATTCCACAAAGAAAAACATAGTCTGTTTGGTTGTTGGAAACAAAATAGATAAGGTAAGAATAATTACTACAGTCTAGACTATAAAATCAACTTTTGACTCGATTTCTAAATAACTGTGCACTAAAATATATGAAATTATTAGTCAAAGAAAAAAACAAAATATTTTGTCTTATAAAACAATAATTATAATATCAACTTCAGTCTTTATGTAGTTTTTTGTTCATTAAACTTGCCATGTTGAAATGATATTTCAGAATAATGAGTCATTATTTATTTCAACACTTAAACCAGATTACAATTATTAAATAACAAAATGTTACTTTGTCAATGTTATTTGACCTTTGTCTTACTATGTAAATATCCTTGATAATTTGTCATTTTATGACACTTACTTACCATGACATTATCCAGAACTATGCCACATTTTAAGTATTGTTTTTTAAGTAGTGTGTATGTAAGTACATTTCTTTGGTATGCTCTACAGCCTAAACAACCTGAAGGTTTTCAACATAATAAGGTGTCATTGAATTTGTATACATTTTAGACAACATAGGCTATTTATACCTTACTGCGCCTCCCATATAAAAATTTTTGAAGTTGAAGTTTTAGTTTTGCTATTAATTAATAGTAGTTTAATATTAAAGTTGAGATACTTATAAACAATATAGATGTTTTTTTCTTTATAATAGCCTCGTGCAGTGTCGAGGGAGGCAGGTCAAGCATTTGCACAAAAGCACAGAATGTTGTTTATTGAAAGCAGTGCAAAGACACAGGAAGGCATAAACTTGGCTTTTGAAGAGTTGGTGCAAAAGGTAAGCCAAATAAAGATTATTTTTTTATTTTTTATTTTCTTTTTATTTTGAATAGCAAATTAGTTTGTAAAGCCACCAACCAATGCCTATATAGACTTGGAGAGAAACCTTTAGTATGATTGTAGGATGGAATTTTAGTTAGTAGGTCCTATTAGTGATAAGTATTAATGTGAATATTAGTAACTGTTTATTTGCTAGGAGACTGCAGAAAACTGTTAGTGTATGTTAGTCCTGCTAGCAAATATTAGTAGGCCAGTTAGTAATTGTTAGTGTTTCAGTCACTCTGTCTGTTGGAATAATTGCAAGTCTATATTGTAAGAAACATCATATTTTGTAGATAATTGAAACCCCTGGGCTGTGGGAATCGGCAGGATCATCCTCAAACATCCGCATTTCCGACCAGGAAAGGAGAGACAGAGAAGAGGGCTCATGCTATGACTACACTTGTACTATTTAGTTTTTAATGCGTAACTGAGTGTTATTTTGTAGCTACGGTTGGCTGTACCTTGATTAAAAGTTTAGTTATTACAAATTTTAATTAATGTTCACTTGCACTCTATAAATTTTCATCTAAACTTAGTCTGTGCTCATCGGGGAAGCTAGTTGGCTGTTGGCTAACGTACGATGGACTAACCACATGTGACGGTGCCATAGTTTGAATGTTCTACATAGCTTGTGTTGCTAGTTAATAAATTAATTTTGCTACTTCAATATTTTGTCTCGGAAACTTGTTTACTGTTTTGCACATTGTAAACTTAATTTCTAACAGTTCAAATAAATTAATAAAAAAAAATTGTTTCATGCCTTAAATTTGTTTAAAATACTTGTGTTGCCATTTAAAAACTTTATTGTTCTATTATTATCTTTGAGTACATTTTAACTCTATTTTTATACGGTTACCAGAAAAGTACAATTATCGTAAATGTGATAACGTTTCTATTCTTCAAAAGGTTTTGTTAGAAGTAAAGGCTTTGTGTGAAATAAATATGAAACTTATGTTTTGTGTAACTAGTGCAAATTTAATGTTTGCGTGCTCAAATCTTGTTCACTGTATCACGCAATGGACTGTTATATCGTACACACACGGCAACAAGATCATAACACTATGTGTAATTATAATCTAAAGGCCTTTTCACATAGAGTTATAACCGTTGTTAATATTGCCGATTTTATGTCGCTTATTTTTTTTTGCAGTAAATTTTAGCGAAAATATCAACGAAACTGTTAAGAGATATTTAAATTTCCTCATAGCAAAAATTATTCAAATTAAATTGTTTAAAGTCCCAACAGTTTGACAGATTACTATTCCAACTTAACGTCTTAATTGTAGGGTGAAACAGGCAATAATTACAATTTTATAATCCAATAAATAACTCGAAAATAGCAGTCACTTTTATTGTTTTTCTAGTAATAATTAATGCCTACTTATTTTATAAAGTTTACGGGTATAATAATAATCCCTAAACTATACAAGGAAGGCATTATGGTATAATATTGGGCAAACATTTATATGACAAGTAAATGTTTGTACATAGGGAACGTAGCCGTGAGCGGTGTCTAATTATGTTTGTTCAGGGCACTCGCGACATATGGATTCCCAATAAAAGGACAAGCGTGTAATCGTGTATAAAAATACTGATAAAAATTATACCTTTATTCTTAGAGACAGTATCTTCGGCTGTGCTTCACAATGATTTCTCGGTAAAGGTAATAATGAAACATTTTATACTGTATATAGTATATGTGGCACAGAAATGATCATAAATACACTCGAAAAAAATACCCCTTCTGACGCAATCGAGTAAAAATAAATGTGACGTCTAGTAATCACATTTATCTAATATATTTATACGTTCCGTTGACGACAGTTATAACCCACTTGTCTGTGCCAGGCCTTATAGTTTAGTTAACAGGAAACTTTTTCTGGATATATTACCAACCTCTTTGTCGTCAATAAATGAAGGTTTATAGGGTAATTTTGAGCTGTTTGTACGAGGATAATGGGCCAAATATCAGAAGTTATATTACTGCCCCTATAAACCATTAAGTGTTGGGAAGTATGCTTTCAACAAAATAGGCGTGAAGCTAAAATGATGAGAATGGTAGGGTACGTTATATGTTTATTAAATTTTAGGTGCGATTATAGACTAGCTTAAGTGTAAAGAGCATACCTATCATCATGTTTTAATTATTGGGTTTAATTTTAAATGTGACATAAGGATTTTAAAATTGTTATCAATGATTTTGTTGGTAAAATACATGTGTCTATTCAAATAGTTTATTAAAATAATTGTTTTAGCTCTGGTCTTTTAAAGTAAATTTAATGTACCTATATTTTATAAATTGTAATTATTTTTTCAATAAATGTAAAATTCCTATGATTTATATTTTCTTATAATATTGTGTTGTTGCAGTTAATAAAGTTTTGTCAACACTTTTTCTAGACATAGAATCTGTATTTCCACCGAAAGTATGTAAAATCTATAGTTTTCCTTTAATATTTAAATGTATTTATTAGATAAAGCTTAATATAATGTCACTGAAAGGCGTTCGGTACACGCCAACCTGTGGGCAATGTGATATTTTGTAATGTTTGCTTTTGTATATAAATAAATGGTTATTTATGAGAAATACCTGTCACCTTATTTTGTTTAGTAACCAATATTTTGTACATGAACACTTCACTTACACTTGCAAAAAATATTAGTAGAAGGCATAGGTATAGTACACAAAAACTACCCAATTGACCGGTTTATAGTTATCGTTAATACGATAAGGACGCGTGCAATGTAACGCGAACACTTCAGCTGCTTAGTAATGTCGTAACATATCTATGGTATAAAATATAATTGAATATAACACAGAAAAATCCAACGATACTCTTTATACCAACAAGTTTGACCTATTAACAAGAGATGCCTCTTGATATCTGATATTTTGCTATAATTACTATGGAAGGAGTATAATAATTACATTTATATACAAAACATCTCGTAAAAACACTAGCATTAGAATCACAGAAGTAATCTGTAATACATTTATTATCAGTCTTATAAAGTGTGAATGATGCCTTACTTAGTGCTTTATACACTTCTTACGTTAGAATTTGAAGTGATTTCATAATCTATGTTAAACTAAATAATAATAATAACGCTATACATTTATATCCCCACTAGGATTCCCTGAGTCGTGGGTCCCATGGACGACACAACCACACAAACATACACCCAGACCGAGAACAGAAATTTATTTATTTTAAATTCATCATTTAAATTTCTGCCCCGCTGGGAATTGAACCCAGGACCCTTTAAACGGCGATCCGGCGTGGTAACCATCGTGCCATACGGGTCGACATAATATAACACGATATTGTAATTTTAATCTATACTGGGTACATTTAGCATTAGTTATCATACTATTTGATTGAATGTTTGTTTGTTTGCGGATACAGTTTCTCATTTATTTTTAGTGTGCCGATAATAAAACTAATTACCGAAAACGGCTGAAAAGATAACTGTTAAATGTTATCATCTAAAAATAGGTACTAAGTACTTTGCAATTATTATTATTTATAGCTTTATCAAAAATAATATTTGTCTGTTTGGTGCTTGTATTCCTGTACTGCGGTGTGTACCTATATTAAAATATAGTGAATTAGATTAAATATATTAATTGCGAATATTTAGCGCAAATATTGTATCGTGATTAATTTAATAGAAGTTTGGAATTTTGAACTTTTCTATCAACGATGATGTTTGTATAATAGGACCAAAACGATAATAAAGCACTACTTTAGAAATTGTTTTATTTATTTAATACCTAATTAGTTTTATTGGTTAGATTTTTAAACTGAAATTACTATAAAATAAATTACGGATTTCATCAATACAAAAATCCAGACTATTTGGGGTACTTTCATAAAATATGAAGCCTATGTCACTCACGATCGAGACGACGTATCCGTTCGTCCGTCTGTCAAGTCGTTTACGCTGTAGGGCTTGCCAAAGAAATGGACAAAGAAATATGACCCTTACGCAGTTGGTTAAAAGGTTAAAAACCGGCAAATACTTAGTCGCCAAACAAAAATTAGGCTACTTCTTTATTTATTAGTCCTAATCGTAATTAGGTTAATTCTTTGATATAGGTAGGTACCATATCACCGCAACAAACAAGGCATTCTCTAATCTCGATATAAGAACGTCATTCATCAGTTAACCCAAACAGAAGGCAGTGGGGGCAGTCGTAGGGGCCCAAAGGATGGAGAACCGTTAATGTGCTCTCATCAGTCACTGGTACGACTCTTAACAAATATAGAAGCCCCATTTGTAAAGATTATTAGTAGTCATTCACTGACAGCGGCGTACCATAGTAAGCTTTCCTGAGTTGTAGGTTGAAATTGCAAAAAAAGTTTTTTTTGCAAATCAGCCGTAGCTCTAGAGGATAGGGATGGATGTCTATAAATAACTAGTGTGCCTACAGAATAAATTAAAGTATTTTAATGAATTTATAATTATACTAAAACCTCTTAGAATCAAGTTGTTCCCTTCCCAAATTTTCCAGCTCACCAATTAACATATTTCTCACGAATTAAACTCAAATTCCAACAGTGTCAACATGCCGACATGTGAACGATAACTGGCAATGAACTAAGTGCTAGATCTCGGTTGAATACGATAACTGCAGCCTGCAATCCCACTTCACTACAGATCCGACAAACCCTTATCTATTCACGGATACCGGGAAGCATTCACAAAACGACATTTCCGAATGGACGAAGCCGAATTAATACGTGTTCAAATCACTTCGAAATACGGCAGTCGACTAAGTTTCGTCGGCTTGGCTGATGAATTGTCACGCGATTTTCACACTTCAGGTGTAAGTACATAATATAGGACATGTTCGAGTATTCCGTGTCTTTTAATATAGGGAATGGTGATCCGTGGAGCTGTGTACACGGGAATATGGAAATCGCGCATGAAACGACGATTTTGTGATGTAAATTTGTATTTGCGGTGGTCGAGATAGCTCTTTGAAGTTGCTGCGTAGTTTGGTTTTAAATGCCCAATATGTCAGAATGTGAAGGTATTTGAGAAGGGTTTTAGTAGTTTGTAGGTGTTGAAACATTTAACTGTCTGTTATCAAAAGTTTTTATACCTACCTAGTTCTAAGAACGCTAAAAACTAAGAATCGAAGGCACCCACAAGATAAGATAGGTAGGTATACAAGAGTTCAACTTTCGGTAGGTACCTGTACATTTTTAATAATAGAAACTTATACGAGTTTATGATTTGAAATGGTCAAAGTTTACATGGCGAACAAGTGCAAGATGCTTCATTTTGTTGAAAATAAGTACCTATTACAAATACATTTATTTTTTAATTGAAGGCTTCATCTACATTACATCATTTCATAGAACGAGTTATGTTTGAATATCACCCTCAGAACGGGTCCTTTAGTATTAATTAAAACCGCAATAAAACAAGGAAAAGGATCCAAATTAGAACGTAAATATTCATCAGAACGGGCGTACAGCGTAAACACATAGCAGATGACCGGAGAACGAGAAAATTGTATGAAGTACAAGTGATTTGGTATGCAAATCTGCGCTTCGCTATCTAAGAACCGCTTAATGTCGTAAAACTGTTGCTTATTTCGCAAGAAACCTTTTAGCGAAGAAACAAGTGCTCGTGATAAAGAGACGTAGCTGTAGAAGATGTTTGCAAAACTTATTGTGTCTACAGATTCATTATGGAATTACATTTTAGTAGAAAAAAAAACATTAATGATTCATTTACATTTGAATACTAAGAAAGAAAGAAATAATATTTATTCGGGGAATAAAGGAGACACAATTCCAGGTTTATGACTAATAATAACTTACTGTTGAACTTCCCGCTTCCCTCCCAAAAAGGAAAAAAAAGTACTCGTACTACTAAGCTTTTTTACAGTTTCATAACCAAGGACGCCTAGAATATACTTTACAACTCTACTCCAATAGAAATTGGCGGAAAGATTAGCAGTCAAACCAAGACACCAACGTTGTACCACTAAGCTATCATCTCTTAAAGGTAGGTATGTCTAATACTTAGACAAAAAAATAAAATAGACTCAGCATTCAAAACAAAATAGTGGGGTAATTTTTTTCTTTTTTTTACGATTTGACGTACGAGTATGTCACCGAGCGTGGTCTGCCGAGTACCTAACATACCGGAAAGCGTTATCATTTGTTATTAACGTTATGTTTTTTCATACTACGCTTATTTGTTCCGAAGACTGTGTTGCTTTATTTTGATGACTTCTTATCTTAACAAATTCAAAAATGTATTTTATTCTTAGTGTCGTGTTTCTTCATCTATAAAACACTAATCAATCATTTAGATGGTCGGTATCGTTATCTATTTTGCTGAATGTCAAACACCTCGAGGCGGTTTGTTGCCTTTGTTTTTGGAAGGTACCTAAATAAGTTGATAAGGTAACTGATAAATGTTACACAGTTATAAAGGAACGGAATATTATTTGTTTGTAAACAGGAATAGGTGGGCTGCAAAGAACTGTCAATTTTAAACCAAGCATCGGACGTTGTTTGTGGACCCTTCTAAAATTTTCGATAAGAAAACGAGACTGTCGTAAGTTTAAAATAGTCAATGTTTTAGATAAAGCAAAGAAGCTTTATAAACATCATAAAAAATTAATGATGACAATGCAAAAACTTCAGCTGTCTATCAAAGGAGCTTTAATCTGACGACTGTACCTATGTAAAATTTATCTAAAAAAAACGTTTGAGCTTTGCTATAGAATGAATTTACATTTGTGCATTTCGCCATGCAATCTTCATCCATATACTAAAATCAAACACCTGCCTATATTATTCTTAAAAATACGTCACTACGACTTGGGCATTGCAGTGTTTTAAAATAGAACTGCACACGCGGTGCTTCAGTTGTCTAAAATCCGATTTATCAAAAATCCGATGCGTCATTTGTCATGTTCCGACATTCATCTGACGTGGAATTTATACAGATTTAATGGTTGGCACGACACAATCAATCGTTTTGTGAATTTGTGCCGTGTGTGAAGTTTGCAACGAATCGGTTATTTTAAGTGCCAAATATAAAGCGTTTAACCTGATGTTAAATGGTGCTTTAGATTCATTTTTACATCGATGTACACAATGCTTTAGCGTAATGTTATACATTCGAACTATAGGTATACGAGTACATAATATACATCTTTTCTCGTATATATAAAAATTAGTTACTGTTCGTTAGTCTCGCTAAAACTCGAGAACGGCTGGACCGATTAGGCTAATTTTGATGTTAAATTATTTGGGGAAGTCCAGGGAAGGTTTAAATTGTGAATAAATCCAAAAAAAGTTTAGTTTTTTAATTAATTCTGAGGCAGTACGAAGTTTCACAGGTCACCTAGTGGTTAAATAAATTTAAATTTTGAAATGAGTTTGTTTTAAAGCAAGAAATTACTCATGTAATAGTTAAACAATCCCTTGAATTTTACTCATGCCTACTGTACGACATATTATTATATGTATACCTACGATGACCTAACATCTAAAACATTTCCACAGACAGGAAAGTAAGAGTCGTGATTGAAAGTGTAGCCTTATCAGATGACAATTTATAGCCGGTGTGCGGGCGATAAATGTGGTGCTAACCGCTGCCCAACGATACCTAATGTTGCTGGCTTGAGATCTTACACTTAGAGGCACATATTGATATATTGACGTTAGAAAACTTAATTATTAAAAACCTGAGAAAAAGTCCAGTATACAACCCAAAAAATGGTTTTAAACCAAAAAATCGCAACTTGAAATCTATAAGGTGAAGAACTAATATGATTTTTACATTTATAATGTACTTAACTGACTCAACGGATCGCGATGCGACAGGTTAATGACGCAGTTACGACACGATAACGAATGTGTCCGTGCAGTCCACATAGTTAATTTTTTTTTATTTAATACTTCACACAAAACTTCACGCAAATTCCAAAATATTGTACAGACTCGCAACTCTACCTTCAATCATTGCATTTTTTAAATTTCAATGTAATTAAAAAACCAATCGGAAAATAACTATTAAGGTACAAGTTATGTATAGCAACAATCCAGTTGTTATTACGCTAACAACTTTTGAAAGGGTTGATAGGGATTAAGGACTTAGCTAAATGTCCGGCGGGCGTCCTAAACTTGGTATCCAATAGTTCACTATTACCGATAAACAATGAACTATTATTGAATTTAGTGGGCAAGTTACACTTTTCAATATTCAACCGGACAGTACGCGGGTATTAATGAAGTTAGTCTAGTAATAATAGCTTCCACTTTAGTTCTAATATTGACCGTGATATTAGCGATCTGCACTCTTTCTCAATGTTAACTTTAACTATGTCGAATTTTCAACATGTATTTACCATGCCTACATTGTTCTTAAAAAGTGTTCCTAAGTTAAACCTTTTACGAAAGGTCGCTTGATTACTCAAAACCTACGTTTAAATTCAATATTACAGGGACAAGTACCTACCTATAACTAATACGAGTATATTAAGATCGATGTTAACTACGCTAGTTCTACTAATTTATTTATTAACACCTATTTATTACTCCAGACTTAGTTGAAATAAATATCTTCAATGCTTGAATATTGCTAATGAAATCGGAAAAATCTTTCACGTTTCTAGTCAATTAGTTTTCCTATTGAATGAAATTCCGATATTTAAAGTATTTTTCTTGAAAATATAAACGAGGAGATAAAGTGATTAAAATAACAGCTTCGAGTGGGTACTTTAATCTCTTTATTCTGAGAGATATAAATAATACGAAAAATAAGGTATTTTACTTAATTCTTTCATTAGATACAAACCTACATGTTTTCTCTGAAAGCTGAAATACAGTAATATTATATGGGAGGCGAGAAAAAGATAAAGAATTTATTAAAAACTTGCTAGTCAAGCTTTAGGAAAGCTTTTGTTTTTATTATGTTCATTAATAAAATAACAATAATCTAGTTATTATTAAAAGAAAGACATAAATCCTAAATACTGAAAAGTAGAGGGGATTTTTGAAAAAAAAAAACATAATATTCGTCTCACAATCGAGACAAATCTAAAGTCATCCTATGTCAAAATTTGTCAAGTCATTTAGGCTATAAATCGTGGCACAGAAATGGACATACATCCTAAATACAAACAAACATAGACACGCTAAAAACATTAAAAAACTCTTTCCGCATTGGGATAAAAATCGCATCGTATATAAATCATGGTGTACCTACCTCTACACGAAGTTCTGAATTAAGTATCTACTTTTGTTCTGATACCAGTCCTATTTTTTTCAAGTATCAACCGCACTCAAAACTCGAACTCACTCCGATTCATACTTGCCTCCCCATTACGATTGAACCGCGCGGCAATTACAATATTTTCGTTGTAAATTTCATGCAATTTGTATTATCTAGGGAGTACAACGGCCATCATTTGCGCGGTAATTACGGTCGGGGCGATGGGATGATAAATATAACAATCAATCAATGTCGTTAATAATGATATTTAGGAGAAAAACTGCCCCCGGCACTTCTGTATCAAATTGCCATTCTTTGTTAAGGTTCGGTTATAAATACTTCAGGATTTTTTCTAGTCAATTTCTTTAGTGATGGGTCTATAGAAATCCTACTAATTTTACTTACCTAAGATACAAAGTATAATTATGTAAATACTGCAGTACATATAACAGACGAAAGTCAATTACTTTTTTCCCCCTTACAGACAAAATGTCAATAAGATCTTTAATTCGAAAAAGTTATACCTGCCATTAGCATCTCATCGCCACTAAGTTACGACTTAATTCCCGGCGACCCCTATTTACGTGAATTTCTATAAGATGTGATAAAAGACAGCAAAAACGAGGTTAAGATTTTGTAAAACTACGTACCTAGGTATATAAACTTTTGGAAAATATGAAAACTTAAACTAAGTAATGTAGGTACTGTCTACTATACTTTCTCATAAAGAGAATCCTAACGTAAGCCTACGGACGTAATTAGGTATACCTACTGTTTAAATTTTTTATAAAAAAAAATTAAAGTATCTAATATTTTAATTATTAATGGGAAAAGTTGAAATACGTACAATGTAATCATACCCTTAACGACGAGTATTAATCGACTGAACATCTGGTATTTAGACACATTCGGAGTCCTGGCACGATAACGAGCGGTCCTGGAAAAATGAATGGCATTTATAACGGCCCGGATTTAGCGTTTAATTGTCCTTCATTCCTACTGGTAACCGGACCTTGCTGCGGTTAGAGGATTTTAAAACGTGAAAATGCGGGTACGTTTCAATGGAATCTTGTTTCTAATGACCACGGATGATGGTGACTAAATGTTCAAGTAGTTTGTTTGCTCCATTGTTGATTAGTTACATTCGAAACATACCTAGAGTAAGCATACCTGATAATAAAGTTTAAAATCAATAGACTTAAAAATTGTTTACTTTTTCATTACCATAAAAGATATATTTTTAATTTTCAACTAGGAATTAAAATCTATTTTAACTTTTTCTACTGTCCATGGCATGGCACGATACCTACTTAGAACTCTGCTGAGAGGTTATAAGTTAAAGACAACCATTTGATTATTCTCTTTTCGGACAGAATTCAAAACTTAATCCTTAAACCTCTACCTTCCTATTAAAAATAGTATTAAAACTAAGTTTTTTAAAAACAAAATTAATAGAAATTGTATAGGTACAGTGAAGATATTTAATTCTACAGCTGTAGTAAATGCAGATAAGAGAGAGCTGCTCAGTTTGAATACGAAATAGCTTCTCAATTTGTGATGCGGTCGTCGGGGCGACAGAACGAGTGAGGAACTTACTCACCAGTTTGTGAATACAAATAAATACCTACTTCCGTATTGAAATAAGCAATAAGAAAAACAAAAAAAAATTGTGAAATATTTTAGTTATCTCTACGCATTTGACGAAAAAAGTAGGCCAAGAGGTATATTTTCATTCAATTACATAAAGAAATTGATAAAAATGTCACTTTCTACACTATCAGATTGGAACTATGACTTACATTAAGTGTTTAATTGAAACGTAAGAATAAGTAAGTCATGTCTTGTAGTCCCAATCGTTAATAAATACTTGATAGTATTGCACTGTATACCTACGGAAAAATACATGTTATTTAGATATAAATTTGTTTTTATTGTTACCTACAGTAAATTAATAGAACAAACTAAGAACACAGCCTCTAAAAATTGTCCAGGTGTGTGTGTATACTTTTACAAGTTCAAGTTTAAGAAGAAGAAGTATCCTCAGAGTTATCGATTGAAACAATAGGTATAACTGATATACCTTTAGATGAAGAGAATGGCAGGTACTTACTTACAATGTTGAATACAAAACAACAGCTCGTCTGATGGCCGCAGATTTATGAAGCCAGGTGAGGTTTCAGCTTCGATATTTTCGTTTCGGGTCTCTCGATTTGTGATTGCAATTTGTATCGTTATATTCTACTTTATTAGATAACTGAAGTATTTTTGATAGAGTCAGTCTTTTATATATTTTTTGTTTTGTTTGTATAAATCTCAAATATTAAACCAACACCTGATATCCAATGTTTTCTATTGATAAATAATTATTAAATTCCGAGTGAACTAAGAGTAATGAATGAAAGAATTAAGAGTAAATTGGTTTCTTCTAATTGTGCTCACTATCTTGGACAATAAGGTCACTTGGGATTGTCATCAATCATCAACTCATTTATGGGAAAAAAAATATTGTTGTTAAAATTTCAAAATACCCACTAATGGAATAAGTATCACATATTCATGTGACTAGATATTATGATAAGGACAGAAGAGTTTTAAAAATCATGAAATTTTTGTGACTCATTTTATAAATATCTCCTAACGGGCAACTCTACGTTTTATTATCCAATGATAAATCCGAAACAGGTACAGACTGAACGGACCATTATTTATTTCAGCTGGTCATTCGTTTGATTCTAAATTTGCATTGTTTTCGATGTTATTGTGTCGACGTATTATATCGGCAGCCTGTTTGAGTTGAATTTTGATAGAATCGTGAAATTATTTGATTGAGAGTGACAAAATATATATTTTTTTAATGTTTTTAAGATAGCACAGGACCTAACAGTGCCACCATCACCTGCCGCCCATTGACATCGTATCAAACTTTGAGTAGGACTAAGGGGAGACTGTTAGTCGGTTAAAATAGTTATCGACTATTGATATAAGTACATCATTATTTTCGTGGTTTTATACTTCTTTTTATACTACTTTTATAGTACGGTATTATTTACTAGTTACTTCTTTTATAGTACCTACAGTATTTTTTATTTGCTTTCCTTAAATTTGTTTGAATTTAACATGTTTGTAAAATAATTTTTATAATTATATTGAGGTATGACTTAATTATAATAATAACATTTTATGGTTGTCTAATTCTAGCAAAACAAATGGTCAACGTGAAATAATGGAAACATTATTATGTAGAATTATTCAGCGATTTAAATAAAATGAATAATATGATCCGGTAAAATATGTAAAACAGTTTTGGGTAGGCTGCGGGCGACTGTCAATTATTTTGATAACATATCAGATAATAGTGGTCTGTTCATCGGTCGACGAGGTTCGTTAAATGCGGAGCTAAGCTAATATTGTGCTAGATAATTTTATTTTAAACTATTTGAATTTTCATTAGCATTTACATTTTTATTAATATTATACTATTTGAATCATTTGTAGGTAAAATTGTACTTTAGGTACCTACTGACATACTCCATGACACGCTTAAGGAGCATAGATTAAACTACCATTCTTATTAGGTAAATATTTTCGCAATTTTGAGACAGCTAACATTTTGACGACATCCATAAAACCAATGTATCATCGATGCGTTGTCAACCACGAAAAATAAAAGAAAGTAAATATGCAATACTTATACGTATAATTTTATCGTTATTACTTACATACAAAAGTTTTTTGTAAACCCTGAACAATGTAGTCCCCGCTTTACAAGGTCCGAACTCACGTTTGGCGTTAATATTCACGCGGCGTTGTGCACCGGGCTTTAGACATCAAAGGAGACTTAAAAAGGCTTTTAGCAATTAAATATTGAAGACAGCGAACCTTTGTTCAATTTTGTACGCCGTTTGGGCTTAGGTATCCTAACAAGCTGTTCGGTCTGACTACGTAGTCCTACCCTGCTGAATATAACAAGAAATGCCACTGAGATATGGGTTTAGAAAGAATTGGGTGAGAACATACTAATGCTACTAAGCGGGTACGCACTTATAAGTTAATATTATTCGTACACTGTTTCGGTATAAGAGGATCTTTGCGGGCGAAAATTGACCAGATGTTAATGTCCCCGTCAACTAACTATAATCAGCGTCTTTCATTTGTCGTGTGTTTTACGTGTTTAAGTTGTGATAGTATGCGTTGTATTTTATCATAAGTATATTTAAAACACATAATATAAATTAAATGTATTCTTCTGCAATTCTTCTCCATGTTTACTTTAACGATGCCAAATTTCAATCCCTTACGAAGAATGCAGGCTTCATTCTTCTTAAAGAGAGATTCAAAGTTAAACTCACGTACTGGTTACGTAATTACTTGAAGAGCCTTTCATTTACTAGATACAGACGTTCTCGAAGCAAAGCGAGATGGGGTTGCTAGTTAAAAAGTTCAATACTAAACGACAAAGGAAATTGGGCTCACTCTCCGATCCGCCTCAGATCGCAATAAAAACGTATTACCCCTAAACAGTCTTATGGCGAGAGTCGTGAATCGTTTGCAGGCGAGCCTAACGAAACCTCCAAGATTTAGATTTGGAAATTAAGGACGGAACTCCGCCAGAAAAACAAACCCTAACCCCATAAATAAAGAGTCGAAAATCATTCGAAAACCAAACCTCGGGTTATTTTCAATGTAACACAGTTTCCTATAATCTGAGATCAGAACGGCGGGCAAATCCGATGGTTAAACGTAGAAAAATGCGGATTTTATGGCAGAGGTTAAAAGCCGGGGTGAGCCTTAGAAGTTGTCGCATTTTTTGCACGAGGACTTTTATTTCTGGATTTTTTATTGGCTGGCGGGACAGGGGAGTGACGCTCTTGTAAACTCTCTAGAGCTCATCTGAATCTGATGCTGCACTGTCAACGGGTAAGTGGATGCGATAGGTTTTATTTCTAAAGTAACACATCTAATTTTCTTATCGAATTAAAGCTCTTATTAAACAGCCAGGGAAAGCGTTTTTTTTTATTTTTTGAATTAAGTAAAATTTTTCGTTCTCCATGTAAACTTTAACTATGCCAAATCTTAATATGTGTTTTCCTAAAAAGGGATCCAAAGTTTAATTTAACGTATTAATATTAGAGTTAATAAAAGTACTCAAGCACTCGCAGTGCTTAAAGCAATGTCAAGCAATGTAAACATTACCTACCCCCTTTTTGGCTCAGCCGGGCAAAAACTTGAAACTTTTTGATTTGTCATCGTCCGAGCGATACTGGTGCACCGCGAACAGAATATCAATGAAATGGATGCCAGTAGGGAAACGGAAAATAAATGTAGCTTGAAGGTTGACTGAGAAGCTAGTTTCCTATGATTCCTATAATGACGAGAAAGTTTTGAAGCGCTTCCTATTGATATTAACTTAAAATAATCGACAAATTGTGTTAGTAACTCAAGTAATTACAACCACGATTTCAATGCCATAATTTTTAGTCTGTGTCGTTAACATCTTTTTAGCCTCTGAATTTCACTACTTCACACTTTTTTAACAATTTATTACTCTTCTGTAAAACTCTGTTTTTAACATGTACGTAGAAACCGCTTTATAGTAAAGAAATAAAATAAAAAAACCTACAACAAAGGTTCAAATCTAACAGCATCGAAACTAAAATATAGCAGTAGCGCCACCAATACGAACATCGATTAAAAAAAACAAACTCACTCATGTACGTCGCCTGAAGCAAAGCGGTATAACACAAAAAGTGTAAACTTTTTGATTTCTCCGCGTCCAACCGACGGTTGCGTGCTGTGAACGGAATATTAATGAATCGGATACGACGGCGACAAAAAGAGGTATACGGGAATTATATCCGCAAGCATTTCAACGTTGATATTGCATGTCTTTTTATAAGGACGGTTGAAATCCGATTTAATTGTCCCTTAGGTACCTTGTCTTTCTTAAGTTTTTGAAAAGTAATAACTAATGACTATGCATTGAAATACGAAATACAATGCCACATCTGAATAAGGGAAGTATTTTTGTGAAAAAAGCTTCTATTCTTATGATATTGGATAATCTTAAAAATAATATTCAATAAATTTTTGTGACATTATGATTTTGAACGATAACAAAAACGCAATTAAGGAGTCTTCTTTAGAAATAAAATTCTTCAAAATATTTTACAAATTAATTTTGTGTGAATTAACAAATTTACCGCCAAATAATATTATGATTAAATAGTACCAGCAGATTGTAGAAACATTTGTGTTATTCGCTTTTCAAATGTCATTTTTTATTTTTCTTTTATCCCGCGAGGAATATTTAATGAAACGAGCACCGCGAAAAACAAACATCGGATACATATACGCTTTTGGATATCGACACGTTTCATTTTACATGAATATTCATGATAGAGCAGTTTTGTGACGCGTCGGACAAAAAATATTAGGAATTGTTTCACGTGGCGGCGTGTTGCGGGACAAACAATAAATCGGGACAAATATTACATTTATTTTATAGTATATTTTTAGGTTTTTATGTCCAAAGGGCCACCAGGGCCCTTTTAAGGTTCAGGCATACATGTTTCTTATATTTGTAGCGATCGCAGCACGCAGAAAGCAAAAATACGATGTCAACGAAAATACACTAAAGCTGACAGGTATAAGAAGCATGTCTTCTTGAGCCTTTAATAAAACTTCTCTATCCGTTCGTACGTTCGTCTGTACGAGAACTATATTACAAACTAATATTTAAATTTGAAATTTTTTACGAAGAGACAAATTTATTTGCATGGTTGGGTTACCAATCTCTTTTGAATACTTACAAGTAATCATTAAGTTTATAAGTTTACATCTTTTAATTAATTCAACTGATTTGATCTGAATTCTTAATTCGAAACTCACCGAAAAAGTTCTTTACATTCCAAATACCTACTTGAGACAGTTTCGATTCGAAAAGGTCCCGAATCCCGATCCAGAAATTTATCAAATAAAAATTAGGCGATTCACTAAACCAACGAAATTAAACGTCGAGCCCGTAACGAGATAACGAACAAACAAAGAAAAATAAGATTCGCAAAGCCTCTTTCAGGTTCAAATCTCGAGTGTTTCAAACGCAAAAAATCTGTTAAAAATATACAGGTACGATTCTACTTCTTTTTAATTAGATTCCTTGTTGCCTCCTTTTTTATTGCCTTTTTCTCACCTTTCCTTACCTCTTAACGGCCCTATAATGAGAAAAGTTAGAATGTTTACGGCAACGATCTCTCTCGACCGTGCTTAAGGTAACAAACTTCACTTACTTTTTGATCGAAAACTAAAATTGCCTTGGACATTAAATTATTCAATTTCTTATAAGTTTGATCCTAAGCTTCTAAGTTTTATTTAAGTGATATTATGTTATGAAACTAACGGTAAATATTTTTTGGTGAAAATTAATATATTCGTATTGGTATAAAAACATAGGACATATTTAATATATGAGTACGAAACTCAGGCGTGGAAAGTTCTAAAGTTTATTAGGAAAACGAAAAACCCGACGATTAAAAATTTTAAATAATACCCATACCTGTCACTCCTACGATGGAGATGAATCTAATGACACGTCATATTTTGGAATCTATCAAGCCATTTGGACTATAGAACACACATACGCTCAAAAAACATTATCAACTACAATGTTTAGCGCATCTACCTAGCGCTGTCCGGTAAAAATTGGGTAATCCGAAAATATTAACTGATTTTAGCCACTTTATCTACTCAACAAGTTCAGTTTCTATTCTCATAGCGAATTCTGGAAAATACACGTACTTGAACAATGCTACATCAAATATTTTTACGAATTACTTTCGTAAAAACGTTCGTTATTGCGAAATAACACTACATCGAATAACGATTCTTCGAAAAATTTTATTGTAATAACTTTGTTTCGAATCGCGTTCGGGATAATAACGCAACGAAATATTGTTTCTAAATTAAATGTGCCTTTGGCATGGAACCAATTAATTGAATATTTCGTTACATCGAACTAACTTCTATATTTAGTAGCCTCAATATTATTTGTAATGAAAAAACCAAATACGAGGCAGGATAATAATAATAGTAAACGTTAACACTGTCATCCTCGAGCCAGATATACGCAACTAGTTTGTATTCTTCAGTATAAATATAATAAATCACAGTCGAATTTTATCTACAGACAAAGCACTGTAATTAACTTAAAATTTGAACGTAATTTAATGTGATTTGTTTAAATTACGCGCTCGTTTAAATACAAAAGTAAGGAAATTAACGATTCACTGTACGCTGCACAAACATGGTACAGACGTGGAGTATCTAAAAGTTGTGGCAACACAAAGCTAATAATTACATACCAGAGAGGTTTCGAAAGACTAATGCTTTAACTTATTCATGAGTGGTGTAAGTGATAGACTTATCTACCTAGAGACGTAAAAATTAGAGAATTTATAAATCATTTTAAACTTTAAATTAACTTGTCGCCTCAGACCAAAAATTATATAGACTCAGTGTTCGGGACAAAAAAGAGGTTATTTTTTTTTACTGCAATGTATCGAGAAACGTTATCATTTGTTATTTACGTTATGTTTGTCCTACTACGTTTTTGTATTAGGTACGTCAATTTTAAAGCACTACTTTGCTACTGGTTTTTTATTATTATTAAGTTTTGTAATCTTTTAATTCTCATTATTGTTATAGTATCCCAAATCTTACAGAAAACGCAAATAAAATGCTGGTAGGCATTTTTCTAATTCTTATCTGTTGCATGAGTGTGTGTGTGCGTGTGTGTATCAAACTTAATAATACCAAAATCCGTATGTAAAAAATCTGGTGTTGCTTATTTACAAAGTGATTTTTACAATTTTTCTGTTTTAAAAGTCTGTAATTTATCTAGCCTCAATTCACTAGTTACTTAGACCAACCCGTATCGCCCTGAAGCATGATATTTATATAATATTTTTGCATAGACCGCAAAATCATAAAGAAAACACAAGTACAATTTCGCTTTGGTGTTTACTCTTACAATTTATTACTAATTTATTCAACAATTTTCACGCTTACACAATTTTGATTACGCGGCGTGATGGTAATTACGGCAATTATAACTTGACTCGCAGTTCAAATGTTTTCGAATGACTTGAAATATATGAATTTTACACGTAAATAAATCGATGTAAGTTAGATTTTAATTAGAATTAGTGTAATTATTAGCGATAACAGCAATCGGGAGTGCAGACTGCGAAAACTTATCGGTAGGTTACTGGGTTAGTAAATTGCTAATTTTCCTATCGAATTAGATGTTTAATGACGTTCCAATACCGAAATAAATTTGGTTATTTCGCAACAGCTCACTTAACGGAAGTCAAAACTTTAACTGCTAGAATTACATTTCAATACAAATTAAAAGGAATAAATTACATTTGCATCGTTACAACAAATAACGTATCGTAGGTACAGTACATTTGTTTATCAATAAATTCCTCCTAAACAGCTGAACCAATTTCAATTAAAATTTTGTGGGGTATATTAGACGGAGCGAGTATGGTTCTGTGTCAAAGTGGACCCGGTAGGTGGTGCTGTTGTCGAGATACTTCAAGGGACCAGCCAAACCATTACAGTTAGTGAAACGCCGACATAGTAAAAGTTGTCTAATATAATGAGCATTAGCTACGTACATAAAAATTGAAGGTCAGAAAAACCTGTGGAAAATATACAAATATCATCTACCCGGTCTTCTAGTTAACTTATAAGTATCTGATACACTGGAAACTAATTTGTTTTTCACACAATACCACCAATTTCGTCATAAACATCTCGTTAAATGCCACCAACGAGAGGACAACACAGGTTTCCTGTTGAGACTGATCAAGCAACGAAAACTTTGCATTTCGAAAAAGGATTTCAATATCCCGCTTTTCATGTTTGATTTTGTGGCGCTCGTCGGCCTTCCAATGATCACTTTGTTTGAGTAGAAAAGGCTTATTTAAATGGTTTGATTCAATAAAGAAAATTAAATGAGATGTTATGAAGAGATATTTGCTTAACTCACTTATTTAATATTCATTATAATCATCCTCATTTACTGAATAGACTAGCTTATGCTAAGCAATAATACACACATTTTAGATACTACATAAGTTATTACACATAAAACGTTAGGTTAGTTATTGTTATGTTATTACAAATGAGAAAAAAACTTATTTTGACTCCTGACAAATAAACTTAGATAAACAAATTGAACTTATCAGCATAATATTAATACTAAATTATATAATTATTCGGTTTGTTTCGGTGTCGACTAATAAATACGATTACTATTACTAAATGTTGTAGTAGGTACTTCAGTATAACCCGGAACCGAAATATGATTTCGATAATTCCCGTGAGCAGAGCAATCCTATTACAATTTCCATTAAAGTGGAATTATCTGTTATAATCGAGATCACGTGTTAATAAGTAGGGCTCGAGTGGTGTGCCGATTAGCATAAAATATTTGTATTTGTTGTGTACTACTTTAATTGATGAATTTGCGCATACGACTTTTGTATTTTTGACCTTGTTTTTAAGGTTTGAATTGGTAAAGCAAGGGAAGTTTGTTAAGTCCAAGTTAAGTTTTAGATAGTAGTTATTATCAGAAACATAAATACAGTCAGAAAAACGGAATTACTTCGTTTGGACAGACATGTAAAAATGGTCAGTTTTGTCTGAAGATTGAAGGATTTAATATAGATCAGATACTAATTCATAAGCAAGGTATTGGAATACCGAAAGTTTCTTTTTCCTATGTTGTATTTTGTCGAGTAGTAATAATTGCGACTTCGAAAGGGTTATAGAATGCAATAGTTTTCTTTTAATACTCTATTATTTGTTGTTGAAGTGGTATAGATTCGATACAGCATTGAAGCAACGCATTGATACTGAACGACGACTTTTAATCCGCTCCGATGAATAAAGCTTTTCTTTTGTAAACAATTTTTAATCTATATTGTAACATGAGCTTAAAAACTTTGCGGTTTGAGGGTTGGTCTCTTGACCAGGACTTTTTGAATTGTAACAAGATTCTCACCTTCTTACTTAAAAATATGTGCCTATTAAAAACTAATTATCATTTACTTCGATTAACGAAAACATCGTGAGGAAATCTGCACTTCTAAGAGTTTTCTATAAAGTTCTCAAAGGTAATATGAAGTCTACCAATCCAGTGGCCAACGAA
>LGAG01000159.1:217316-312210 GCA_001278395.1 Lerema accius
GATTACGTCATCAGTCCTTATGTACTTTTTATATACATAACAGATGGTGTGACGTCATCAGTCCTTATATACTTTTTATATACATAAAAGTCGGTGATTACGTCATCAGTCCTTATTTTCTTTTTATATACATAAGAGACGGTGATTACGTCATCAGTCCTTATATACTTTTTATATACATAAAAGTCGGTGTGACGTCATCAGTCCTTATTTACTTTTTATATACATAACAGATGGTGTGACGTCATCAGTCCTTATTTACTTTTTATATACATAACAGACGGTGATTACGTCATCAGTCCTTATATACTTTTTATATACATAAAAGTCGGTGATTACGTCATCAGTCCTTATTTACTTTTTATATACATAACAGATGATGTGACGTTATCAGTCCTTATTTACTTTTTATATACATAAAAGTCGGTGATTACGTCATCAGTCCTTATTTACTTTTTATATACATAACAGATGGTGTGACGTCATCAGACTTTATTTACTTTTTATATACATAACAGATGGCGTGACGTCATCAGTCCTTATTTACTTTTTATAAACATAACAGATGGTGTGACGTCATCAGTCCTTATTTACTTTTTATATACATAAAAGACGTTGATTACGTCATCAGTCTTTATTTACTTTTTATATATATAAGAGACGGTGATTACGTCACCAGTCCTTATGTACTTTTTATATACATAATAGATAGTCATTACGTCATCAGTCCTTATTTACTTTTTATATACATATCAGATGGTGTGACGACATCAGTCCTTATGTACTTTTTATATACATAAAAGTCGTTGATCACGTCATCAGTCCTTATTTACTTTTTATATACATAACAGATGGTGTGACGTCATCAGTCCTTATTTACTTTTTATATACATAACAGATGGTGTGACGTCATTAGTCCTTATTTACTTTTTATATATATAAGAGACGGTGATTACGTCACCAGTCCTTATGTACTTTTTATATACATAATAGATGGTGATTACGTCATCAGTCCTTATTTAATTTTATATACATAAAAGTCGGTGATTACGTCATCAGTCCTTATGTACCTTTTATATACATAAGAGACGGTGATTACGTCATCAGTCCTTATATACTTTTTATATACATAAAAGTCGGTGATTACGTCATCAGTCTTTATTTACTTTTTATATATATAAGAGACGGTGATTACGTCACCAGTCCTTATTTACTTTATATATACATAATAGATGGTGATTACGTCATCAGTACTTATTTACTTTTTATATACATAACGAGCTGTTGCCCGCGGCTTTGCTTGCGGAAATTATAGTTTTGCCAAATATCACCTATTTGCCCCCTTAGGGGTTAATTAAAAAAATATATTGAATAAGGTTCTTCATCCTTTTTAACCATACACTCAAACCTCAAACACGAATTTGCAAACTGCTAGCTTTAAAATTTTCATACAAAATTACATCCCTTATTTCACCCCCTTAGGGGTTCATTTCGTAAAATTTTTAAAACCTGCACTTCTTAGCTCAGTATCGAAAACCTAAATACTAATTTGCAAACTGCTTGCTTTAATTTTTTTTTAATTTTCATACAAACTTTCATCCCCTATTTCCACCCCTTTAAGTTGGATCTTCCAAAAATCCGTTCTTAGTGCTCCCCTACACTCTGGAAAGAACCTTTGTGCCAAATTTCATGCTTCTAGGTCTATCCGTTTAGGTTGTAGCGTGTCTGTCAGTCAATCAACATTTTTATTAAGTATGATGATGATGATGATGGTGATTGTAATATCCTCTAAGGTGTCAATTGAAAGTAAGTGATGTCATAGACTATTTTGTTCACAATGAAATACTCTTAATCAACAACACATTTATTTGGATAAAGATTAATATTATTATGTTGCCACAACTCTAACAAATATTTGATAATAATGCATTAATTTCAACCAAATTTGATTACCATAAAAATGTTTCTAGTGAGTTAATCTTAAAAGATAATTATACCGTCGCGGACATTTCGTTAGATCATTTGAAGCAAAATAATTCTTCCATACATATTTTTTTTATATCTTGAACCGTTTTCGCAGCGCACGCAACGGAAGCCTTCAAAGGTCAATAATTTTCCCCGTTTGTTCCACATTTTCCATTATATCTTCGCTCCTATGAGTTGCAGCGTGATGTTATATAGCCTTAAAGTTTCCTCGATACATTGTCTATTCAACTCAAAAAGAATTTTTCAAATCGGTCCAGTAGTTCCTGAGATTAGCGCGTTCAAACAAACAAACAAACAAACATACAAACAAACTCTTCAGCTTTATAATATTAGTATAGATTCTTAATAGAACTCTTAAGTGCTCGATAAAAATAAGAAATAAATAATCATAATTCAAAAGTACTCGTATGTTACTGAATGGATTTTGTTGATAGGAACACCTTGTATGAGACATTTAGCAACATACGATTATCAACAAATGGTTACAACTTGTGTAAAAAAAATATGAACAATAGTCAGTTCGTAGTAAATTATATTTCGTCAAGAATGCTATAAGTATATGAAATTACTTACTACGTAAACCATTTAAAATAACGTTTATTAAATTATATTAATATGTAAAAAATTGAAAAGTAAAAGTAAAAAAATTTTTTAATCAAGCTTTTATTACTTGTTAATTAAAAAAGAACTAAAAGTTAAAAGGTGCAAAATCTCGAGTCCCTGCTGTTAACCGTTTAGGAGTTCAATCGTCTGGAGCCAATCCTGGTAGCAGTATCACATCATGCTTGTTATAAACATGCATTGTCATCAGGACTGGAACAGTGTGTAAAATTTTAGCTCAAACGGACACCGGGAAGTGGGTAAAATTTAGCTTGCAAGATATCAATACAAACACCGGACAGGTGAAACTAAATAAAAGCTTGTAAAATGAATATTTATATTCAGAGTTATATTACATTCATAAATCTGTGAATGGCAGGGCATTTTAAATTTATCAACTTACATTTCATATTTATTCAGGCTAAATTATATTTGAGTATAAATATTTAAGTAGATATTGAAATGCTCATAAAGGAAATTTGAACATGCTACGATTCCATACTTTTAAGAATTGTTGTTACATTATTCTTATACAAATGAGTTTAAAAGACGAGCGAAAACGCAAGACTGCATAAAATTTTGAAAGATAAGTTTGCGTACAGTTTCATGTTAAACTAACTTATAACTTATGTTAAACAAAATATCTTAAAGACACTTCAGTTAGGTACATAATATGTTATATAGAAATCTTTCTATTTCTGCACATATTACACAACTATACTCGCTTCACCAACAAATCTTAGCGTATGCTAGCGAAATTTCCCGGAAATTGCGTCAAGGGTTTCAGAATACAGCGGGAAATAGTGCTTTTCCCAAAAATCTTTTAGACCATTTTCAAAGACGTGGAGGAAAAAATTGTATGAGAAATAACGCCATTCGAGGTCTTTAAAAACCGATAACATTACGTCAAGAGGTGGGTCGTTCAGCGGCTACAGGAAAAGTGAATTTGCCCCACAGATAAGTAACTTTCCTGATACGTTAGCATCTTATAATATCTTATCTGAGCCTTTGGTATTAAATTTTGTGAGGAAAGAATATTACGAAGTCTAATATTTGTGAACTTTATAATCGGTGACGTGCCTAAAATATTGCATTGCATTGAAGCATTTTCAGGGGGTAATTTTTTACTTAAAATAACATACTAGCCATTGGTACCTACACCATCCTGCCCTAGGTGAATATCCTCCTTCTAAACATAAAGATAACAATAGTACTGACAAAGCATGTAACTAATTATCACGCTTAATTTCATAAAATGCAAATTTCCGAGTATACAACTAGACTTCAAACTTAACTCGTAGATAATTTTGAAACCACAAGGGGTAATGACGTCCGCTTTATTTAAAAAAAAAACTCATTTCTGAGATTTTATTTCTCTTGCCAGACTTTACATTCTCAATTCAAAACTCAATTCATCACAAAGTTATTCCATCCACAGAGTAATGACACGGCATTTTAAAATATTCCCTTTGTTAGCGTTCACGTGAATTAAATTCCATAATATCGCGTTCCATCGCTTGATTGACAGCCGTCACGTGCAGCAGATGTTAATCGATTTTACACCGTACCGTGTTTGTATTAAAGTTCAATTATGGGTCGCGTATTATATAATTTGCTGCGTGGGATCCTTTTGTGAGTATATTTTTAGATTCGATATTTTTAGATTTATTATACTAAGATAAAGTAGGTTATTAAAGAAAATGGGACTAATAAAAAATTAAGCCCATTAGATATACCCTATCGGAAATAGATGGGTGAGTGTTAGTGAAAAATTTTCTTCAGCGTGTCTGTTCTTAGGACGGCACGTTAAGCTTTCTGTCCTAGTCCTTATCTTGGTGATAATCGTTAAGCCATGTTGGAGGCTATTGAGTGGCTTAAAAACTTTTAACACTTGGGTTGTCACATTCAGTTACGATGAAAGACCCGTGCTCACTAGTAGGCTATGAAAGGGTTGAGGCCATGCAGACTAAAATCTTAAATCCTAAGGTGACGCAACACTAAAATTCCCCAACTCGTTTAAAGACAGTCTTTAAAACGATGGAAAATAGCGGAGAAATTAAGTGCAGGTGGTTATCATGTGCCCATTATTCTTCCCGTCTCGAGGCTTCTTTTATTAAATATGGCGCCTCTGATGAGGGCTTGCATTATAGTTTTTGTACAATCAACTCTCACGTACGCTTAGAATCCACCTGCTGCTAATATGGTCCACGAATTATAAAGCAATTAATTACCACAGAGTGACAACCCTATTTTCATAAATACTAAGCAGATGGAATTATAAAATTAAACTTATTTAACAAGTTATATTTAATTTTGACGTGATTCATCCTTTGTTAACGATTTACTAGGGCAGTCAAGTTCTGAGACTTCAAACTAGACTTCAAAACAATCACTTGCTAAAAGTATTAAATAAAATGAGAAAAATCACAAACAATCGATTTCATTAAAACATATAAATAATAATGTCAAACTCCTATTAAAAATATTCCTGAGTAAAGTCGGAAAAAAAAAGTTTTTTTGCTTTCGCTGAATGTTTTATATTCATTCGCTGAATGTTTAATATTTATATTTACCCCTCACACTGTGAGAGGAGACCCGAGCCCAGCAGTGGGACAGTTATGGGTTGCAATGATGAATGATGATGAATGAATGTTTTATAGGGAAACCACTTGACAGTATTAAATAAAAATATATTTTAAAAAGAGTAAGTTAAAAAAATATAAAATACGTGGGTAGAATCAACTAATACAGACTCGACTCTAGCAGACCAATTTTAACCTCTACACCGTATCATATATCGCACTGCTTACATTCCAAGTGGTCTGCAAATACGGACAAATGAATTTAAACTATATAAATGTAAATGCGTCCAATCTGAGCTTGCGATACGTTCAGTCGTTCAAATCGAGTGGAAGGGGCATTACTACAGAGTAGGACACAAATAGAGAAGATAGAAGGGTGTGGAAATGCACCAGTATCAGTTGCAGATCTACATGTTATATAATCTATGTTTTATTGGCTTTTTATATCCCTGGAGGATCGAGCTTTGATTTACGAATATAATATCAGCACCCTCTGGTATCCAAATATTATAAAAATCAATTGACTTAGAACACACATTAAAAATTATCAATAAGACGGATAGATAGCAACAAAATTACTATGTGAGAAAGCATTTTCTAAAAATTAAACATAAAGTTGACTTAAAAAAAAAAATTAAGCGTGTTTTGTCTTATATGGCTGACTTTTTCTGCAATCCTATTGTACTAATTTTGTTCTATGATACTTCTTGACTATCTAATTCTATGGTCTGGCTTGACATCGGGATAGCGGCGGTTTAATTGCGTCGGTGTCGCATCGACTGCTATCAAGCTACTTCAATGAGGTACTGGATGTGGCTTTTTAATACGTGAGAATACACATGTCAGCATTTTTTTTTGTTACTTAATGAAAGATGTCACAAAAATGGCCACTTCGGTGAAAGCATCACTCTACTCAAAAAATATAATACTCAGTGTTCAGAACAAAAAAGACAGGTACATTTTTTTCTTTTTTTTCGTCGTATGTCACCGAGCGCGGTTTGCCGAGAAATGTACCGGGAGACGCTATTGTTCCGAAGACTACGTCTATAATACTTTTTGGTCAGTGCTTTCTGCTACAAGCATTCTCTGCCAGTCAACGTTCGGGAAATAGATAAACAAAAGGTAAATTACTTAAATTAAATATCTCTTCTAGTAAATTTACATCGACGTATACATTTAGGCGTTCCCGCAGAATGGGCAGTTAGCGCGCAGTCCGTCTTATTTATGATAGTGTCGCCGTATGCGCGCCGGCTGACTGTACGGCGCTACTGACTCTTTATTTTATTAACTGCCAGTCACCAAGTGCAAGTACTGGCACGAATATATGACCTTCGTATTTCTATGACATGCCTGGTATTACACCGATTAACAATAATAAAATTAGAAGAAATTTTTGTTTATTAAAAACAAGCTTTCATGACTTGTTAATAAGAAAAAGAACTAAAAAGTTTACAAGTGAAAAATAACAAGTCCCTACTGTTAACCGTTGAGGAGTTCAATCGTCTGGGACCAATCTTGGTACCAGTATCACATCATGCTTATTATAAACATGGGCCGTGGGTGCCATGGACAACACACAAATACACAAACGTACACCCAGACTGAGAAGAGAAATTTAAATTCATCATTTAAATAAAGTGGTAACCATTGCGCTTTCTAAGTCTGGCAAATTCTATATTTATAAAATACCTATATGACTTAATGATTTTGAATTTGAACTTGTTTAAAGCCATATGACTTCATACAATATCAAATGTACGTTATAACGTAATTTCTCCTGTTCCCGTTCTTAATGAAAATTATGTTATATATTGCAATTTTCTTTGTCTAATATCGTCTGGAAGTAGCTTCTTTGTAAACTGAAGAAACTCTAATGAAACACTCGTTGGCTTCTAGCTTTGTGTACTCGTATACAATAAAGAAACATTTTAATGAACGAATATGCTTTACAAATATTATACGAATGTAGACATAAATACGCTAAGATCACGAAAAAATTAGTGCTAGTTTTGAATATCGAAAATAGAAAAAAATTAAAAATATAGAAGAATACATGAGTTCTTTTGTGGTTGGACCAACATATAACTGCTATGTATATAGTCCGAATATATAAATCAGAAAGCCAATTGAAACCGACCTATACTTGCAGTTGGTCAATCTCAAGTTTAAATAAACCAACGGGCTAAGAGCGATTTAAACACGAAAGAAATAGGATTAATAAACATTAATTCATAGCATACAAAACCAAGTTGCTTTTACTTTGGCTAATCAAAAGAGATCCCGGTATAAAGTTTGTTGCTAGTCAAAAACTCCTTTCCAAATGACATAATTTTGACGTCTCATTACTTTGTTCTGTTACTATCCTCACATTTCATACAACAACATTGAAAGCCTACAAACTATTCACAAAACTAGTTTCGTAATCTACCGAATGGATTCCGTTTCTTCCGTGTGAATTGCGTCTTACAAAGGGAAGTACGAACCCTTATACATTAACTCCAACAATTTTACTCAAACACATTATCATTATTATCTTGTTTGTGCTTAAATCTACAAAGAGAAAATCGCTTGTCCTGGAGACAAAATGGCGACGTAAAAACCCATAACAAGCATTACAAGTTCGTCAATAAGAAATCACATCGCCACTTCATGGGAATCCCACACAATGAACAGAAATGTTTTCTGATGTTCAAGTCACACGCTAATGCGTATTTGTGCGAGAAATATGAACACTAATAAAGTTTTTATAGTAAGTATCATAAACGAGTAACGCTAAGAAAGTAGCGATGACTATGTTACAAGTTAACTCTCTTTTTACTACTAACTTTTAGAATCTTGTTTAGTTGGCTAACTAGTCCATCATGTTGGCTATCACAAGTTTTATTACAAACTAAAACAAATAAATTCAATGATATTTTATAGTGAGATGCTTAACACATCTTCCTAGCATCTCCTTAAAGATATAAATTGATTTTCAAGTTCATTTGTTACACTGAAAATCTATTACAGAAATTACAAGAGGAGTCACTGCGACACGGGTGCTTCATGGAAAATTCCTATCAACCGTCACGACCATCTTATTAAATTTCCTCAAAACTGCGCCATTCCGGTAATTACGAGTACCTTAGGTAATTCAGTGAAGTTAATACCAACGTAATATATATTGATCGGAAGTCTCTCGAGACACCTGCAAAGACATGATCAAATTTACAAATTCCGGAGGTAAATCGAATACATAAATTTGTCAGCCACTGAAGCACGTTCAATTGATCCTCTGTGACGTCTAGACAGGCAGCGCTAACATTACCTTTAAAAGGTTTAATCTATATTACCTATAATCGCACACCTAGATAAACAGTAGCACAGCTCAAAATATCATTTTCTTTTAGGTGTCTTTGGAGTACACGTAGATTTTGACGCAGATTCTGATAATGGCAATAACCCAATTTTAATGTAATTATGCTAATACAAAATGTAATAATGTAAACAGAAGATGACAAAACACGACATGCTGTGTCGAAAAACCTAAATTGACCAAGGAGTCTAAATTCTTACTAAGAGTGCTGTCAAAGGGAAATCTTCTCAAAACTTTAGTGCGCACGTAAAAAGTTAGAAAACCCAAAAAAATGTGGTTTTAATTTGTAATTCTCATCCATTAAAATTTAATCATGTTACTCGTGAATCTCAAACTCGTTCGTGCCTGTATGAATAACCGAAAGTGGAACCCTTCATGTATTGAAAACTTAATATCGGTCTTAGTAGAGATGACTGAAGTTATATTTGGCAGCTCAAAAACCGCCGGCAGCGTCACTATTGGACCGCAATCGCTAACAGCGCCCGAGGGGCCGCAATAAAAACTTTCCATCTAAATAAATAATTCAGAACCGTTGCGTCTGTGAGATCTCGCAGAGAGCAACGAATATTGTATCGAATTTAATTTTCAGCTACGCACGGACCGAACTCAGTTTATTCAGAGTCAATATCGCCCGCCTTTCATGAAAGAGGATGCAGCTAACGACCAACGCTTTAAATGCAAATTTTATACTGCTCACAAAATAGATTTTTATTTGTTGCTAAAGTTAGAAAGTGCCCCGAATTCGTATCGAAAGGAGATATTAGTAGGTCAATGTTGGTTTCGAGGTATTTAGGAACGAGAAACGTCCAATATTTAAAAACGATAGCTATAAATTATTCGGTACTTTGCATACCGCGTTATAAAAACTACACCTACCTTAATATACCTACGGAAGAAAAGGTTGTAAGTACCTTGCAGAAGAATGTCTGCCCGGTCTTTTAGTCTCTATATAACAAACAATCGAGCAATCTTTCTCATTTTACGCAACCAATTGAATGCCGACGGCAAGTAAAAACCGACACAGCAATTATAGGTAATAAGTACGGTAACGTGATTCTGTGGGGAAAGCGTCGTGGGATGAATGGAAAAGCAAAAAGATAATTGGCAAACCCTATTTGTAAACAAACAAATTAATTGAATTCTCTCCCCTGTTTGTGGTTTTATGATTATTTCCTTCGAAACCGTGGGGGACCCGGCGGGGGATTGCTTACATGGAATTATTTCTGATTTAAAACTCGTGTTTTAACGTCAGCTATAAACTTCGTGGATAATTAAATTTCTGGATGTAAGGGAATTTATAATGATCAATGTTAAATAAAGAACGAGGAAACTTTATGTGAAATCCGCCTGTGTAGCGACCAAGGTCTTGCTTGAGTCAGCCGTCTAATGATTCGTCGTGTTTCGGATGGGGGCTTGAGTACCAGAGTACACTATACTAAAGGCAACTATCTACTCTCGTGAGTAATAAAGTATCTTTCGACCGCATATATTACATTGATATAAAATTAGCTACTAAAAGCCAATTTCCACACAGAAAACAATAATTTAATTCAAACTAAACACTAAGTTGTAGCTTAAAACAAAAGCAGAGCGAATTAGACGAGTTATTTTAAAGTTATTTTGAGTTATTTTACACCGGAATCGTCGTTGTGCGCATTAAAATGGACTTTGAAACAAGTTATAAAGGGCTTGTAGCGTAGTAATCGCGTTGACAGCGGAGTTATGAAGAGCCCGTCAAGGCGGCGCCGCGGCGGATATCGGACCTCCGGCTCTAGCCTCCCCACGACGGATGTGGTACCGTCAGCAAAACAAGAAAAAAAATCAGAAAAAAAAAATATGCATTGTACCAAGTAACAAGTACCAATTTAGGACTGTCAGCAGACAAAAAAAATTGCCAAGCCCAAAAAAACCTTATATCACCATGTACATACCTTTTTTTTTTCTCGCGTCCTGCTTGGAGCCGCAACGTGATCGCTGTCACATTCGACCGCGGCACCACGATACCTGCATACAATATTGAATTTGTAATGGTTAATTAAAAAAGCGCACACTACCATAGTGCGTTAGATAAACGAACCTCGAGTTAAAATTAATATTTCTTTATTAAAACATGACGTTTGATGAGAGTGAGATAAATAATTAAATCTAAGAACCCTGGACAAAAGTTTAAGGTAAGCAAGCAAGTGATTGCGGATTTTACATAAGAATAAAAAATGAAAATCAGGAATTATTTTTTTTGCCAACTTAATAATTTTCTGATCTAATCAACTTTTTTGCTGTCCGTCGCAGTAAGAACTCATTCTAAAGATCATCCCATGAAGCGTGTCTTCAAAAACTTATTCTTAGGAAACAAAGTCGTCTCCAAGTTTACATGAAACTATTGTTTAGTCATTTCTCATTGAAACCAATACAGAACTGTTATTACACGCGTAAAGATTTATTTACGACGGCATTTGTTTTATTTTAGTTTATTTTTCTCCCCCAATCTCAATTCCGAGGAAAAATTCGTAAAAGTTTCTCCCGAGACGCAATTAATGTAATGTGGCTATTGTTTTATGAGTGGGTATCAAAATATTTTACCATAAAGTAAATCAAGAGAACTAATTTATTAGTGAGTTCACATCTTTTAATCGATCAACAACACATTTTAAAAGATTCTAATTATGATCGAGGCGACTTATCATCAATGATTTCTTAATAGGATACCGGCTTTCTCGGCATTTTTCAGTTATCCCTACAACCACAATAGGTACTTCATATTGTTACAAAATATGGACGAAAAATGAAGCAATCCTATTCTATAAGAATTCCTTTTAAGATACGAAATCCTAAACAGCGGCTCCTTTAGTATAAGTTGAAATGATTTTGTATTTTATTCTATTCGATATCACAGCGCGGCTTATAAATTTGTGTACGAAATACTTTCTATTTTCTTTTCATCTTTACTTCAAAGTATAAAATAAATACATAAGATACAAAAACATCACAGATATAAGTATAAAAGTGATCGTGTTTAGTTTTGCTACCGTTTTAACAACTGTCATATTTTACGAACCAAAGTGAGTGGGTTATTACTAAAATAAAACTGTGCACTTGATCGGGAACATAAAATATTTTTGCTTAGGTACGCTAACTAAATCCCTTTAACTAAACTAACAAACGTTTAAGAAAACAGGTGCATAGCAAAGAATCTTTAATATAAAACGCGGAAGCGATTTTCTTTTATTTTTACTTTTAATTACAGAAACGAAAGTCTTCGTACATCCGGAAGCTAATAACATAGTGTCTAATAAATATTTATTGTAAAAACTCAACAAATACTCGAACCCTATACCTTTAGTTGCCGGCCACTAATGAAACACCATTTATCATTCTGACTGCCAAATAAAACTTTCCAGCGTAAATGTAGTTTAAGTTACAAGTTTTAGCGAAAATACAATTGTATACATTATGTGTAACGCGAACATAGTATAATTAAAGTATGATAATTTTTACGTTGAAATTATTATGTGTATAAAATGAAAAATACTAAAAACATAAAGTTGTTTGCATGTTTAAAGTCCATATTGTCATAAAAACTTTAAAAGCTGCACTCTCATAGCCTTTACTAAAATTCCTTATATCTTAGGTATCTTAAGCAATGAACATAAAAAGAACACCACTCAAACTGCTCAATTTTTTTTAAATCATCCTCAAAATTACTACCTCTGGCAATCGAACCCAGAACCCTTTGAACAACAGGTTTGTTGTTATATTATCATTTAATCGAAAACCTTACTTTCAAGTAAAGTAAATTAATCGCATAAGCTTATGACTTATTCTCACTGCTGATCCTGTAATAACTTTAATTAGAAAGTCTGGACAGCGAAAACAAACCACAGTACGGGAATTTTAGAAAAATATTTTGACTTCCATGTTAACCAGTATTTTTTATTCAACATTCCTTACTAAAAGGGAAAGAAGAGGTTTAAGCAAAGGTAATTTATACTACTAACATACAACAATCACGTCACATACACATATATGTACAGATATTATTATACATAGAAAAGATACGTATTCTCACATACACAGGTAAACTATAAATAAAAATGAGCCAATCTATATTTCTCACTCTGCCTACCATTTTGTTTAGCAGTAAAAAAGTTGAATAAAAACATTTTTCCCAATTTTGATTACTTAACTGTTATTACGTAAACATTTATAATAGTGTGATTTATTAAAAACATTCCGTTGTAGTGCAGATTGATGGAAAAATTTGTGGCTTAGTAATTTTTTTAAAGATTTAATGCTGCTCAAATCCTCTAACATGGCTTTACGACTGTCAACTAACAGTCACAATAGAGACTGCTTAACTTACTTTTCAAAGCACACTTCGCCAATGCACCTAAAACTTTACGCACCTAATTCCATCGATCACAAGATCAATCCGTGAGCGTTTCGTTCTATATTTATGAAATCGTGGTCTCATAAATGCCAAGTAATTTCGGTGACCCGAAAACTAATTCGCGCAGTAGGTTTCGTATCCAATAACAATGGTGGCGGTATAATATGTCGATCGTCACGTGGTATACAGCCGGCGGCAAACACGTGCCTACTGAGAATTCAATCCGAGACCTTCGAGAGCTGGACGTTTGGGAATCTACTAATATTTTATGACTAAAGGATGTGTCGTGTGTGAATGCATATGTATTATCTGTATCTGTAATATAAGCTTCTTATTACTTGATATCACTATATCCACTAAGGGTTGGCTGGTAAATGACTTAAGCGTTAAGCTGTACCCTATATACAATATTTTAACAGATGACATACATTTTTAAATAAATAAATAAAATATCACAAAATAATATTGTGCGTAAAATTACAGTTTCTACAATATGCGTCTCTTTCGAACTTTGATTTACGTATTTAAGAGAGTCCTAAAAATAAATGAATGACATCTTGTAGTCCCAATCTTTATAAAATGGAGGTTTACATTGCTTGTGACATACATGTTTAATTGTGCCCGAAATCTTAGAAATAATTGTCTTGAAAGTTGGAAAAAAGTAAAATATTATACACACATAAAAAAACATTATTTTTTCTTACATATCACTCTTTGTTATATTGCTTTTGAAGTCTCCAAATATTCAAACGATTAATAATTCCTATACAAGAAACCCGCATGTTTTAGCACAAGTTGTAAGAGCAATAAAAATAAATATTACGAAACAGAAACGTAATGTATGAGGTAATCATTTCTACGGCTTTCGTTCAAAGCTTGATAAATACATGCGAAACACTACTTGTTTGGAAAATATTTTCATTTATTTAATTAGGACTCCGTACCTACAAGGTAAAAACGGGACCTTATCACTAAGCATCCGGTGTCTGTCTGTCATCAGGCTATATCTCATACACCGTGATAGTTAGAAAGCTGAAATTTTCACTAGTCATGTATTCCCATTGCCGCTATAACAACAAATTAATAATTTAACATATTTCTGATACTATACGGAAAATAATTGAGCTTAAACTCTCATTTTTCACTCTATAATTCTTCATCTAATAAAAATGTTGTTTAACCAAACAGCAAAATCTAAACAACATAGAATTGTATTCTCACTACACAGTCCGGTCAACATAAAACTTTGTTGCTTCGTAAATCGAACGGAATCATTGAAGCAGAAGCAAAAAGATCAACAGCTTCTGGCGACGCGAAACTTGTGCCAAAAACTCGGCTAGAAATCGACTTGGAATAGCTGATCGTGTGTAAGGAAGTGGCCTCATAAATAACGATGCGAAAAACTCAGAAACTTTCCAAATTCCACTTTACAGTTTTACAAGGCGTATGATTCGCGAGTGAGTAAGCAATCAGAAGTTGTCTGCGCCGTTTGAGTTATAGCGGATTTTACATTTAGCATACAAATCATATGAGTTTCAATAAAAATTCGTAACATTCATGGCTGATTAAAGTTTTTTTCTTAAAAATTACATGCAAAAAAATCAAATTTAAAAATCTCAAACTATGTAGGCAAAGAATTATTTTAAAAAATTAAATTTTATTTTAGCTTCGTTTCAGGGAACATGAAAAAAATAAATATCAAATGAAAAATAAGCACATTTTTAAAATACATACATACAATTAGCTGTTACTCCTGACTTAGGTGTTTCATACTTTTTAGAGCGTTAGAAATGTCGGATGCTTTTAAGTATAACAGTGTTCCTAGAATAACATATTCTCATCGCAACGTCAAACAGTTATATCCAAAATCTCTCGTTTAAATTTTCTGAATAATATCTGACGTAGAACGCGGAAGCTAGAACATTCACAAAGCCAAGCGTATATTCGTAGACAAATATGTTCGCTACGCCATCGCTACGGAAGGCTACGCCGTAGCAGACTCGTAGCCGAGCTACGCTTTGTTTAACTCAACGCCTGCTTGCTCATCATAATTAGTTCATTGTAATTTTTTTAAGTAAGTTTTATATAGAGGTATTTGGGGAACAAGTTGGGTAATAAAAACCTATAGACAACCATAACAAGTTTAAAATCAAATTACAAATATCTTTACCAATAACAATTTATTTTGTAATATTTATTAAAGGCGAAAATGTCAAAACCTGATTGTAAATTTTTGAGAGATTTTCATTTTATGAAACTTCACACTTTTAATCACTTATCACTAAAGTCTTTTTACTAACGTCCCCAAAATTATTTGTTTACTTTTATTTAATAAAAGTTATTTGTGAGATTACAAACAAAATTAATATTAAGATTTTGCTCCAGGAAGTCAATCCATTTTGGTGGAAACAGTCAAACGTACATTCATAAACAAATATGTTTGCTACGCCAATGCTACGCCTGACTACGACGTAGACGCTCGTAGCACGTAGATCTCAGTTGCAGATTGAATAACTAGAAAATTTGAACATTTTGTTTTTGGATTTATTTCAGAAACTTTAAAGGGTTCTTTGAATTACTGAAATAACTAAAATTTGCGGAGTCTAAGCTATTCAAACTGAAATTAAATATATAATTAAGAGTTTTATACAAACAAACATTATGTATTTGTTGGTGTGAGTCAAATTAAATCACGTGATTACTTTTTTGTCAATAACTTTAGGCCTGAAGAAATTAAGTTGTCATTTAATAAAAATAAAAAATAAAACAGATTTATTTTGCGGCCAGCCTTGGCTATTTATATTTTTATCAATAAACCAACGAAGAAAAATATGACTTTATTAGATTTTCATGGAAATTTGTGAAGCAATAAATAAGTTAATTTGTCAATCGCTCACAGGTGAGCCGTAGCGCGGCTTCCGGTGACACTGATTTCGATATCTCGCCGGATGAAATTTCACTAATAAACTCCGGGCATCAATAAAAGAATCCAAAGTGAAATTCAACTCCAGCCTCCAGGACACAGCGAGGCCGGTCGGCGAACTAAGAAAAGTAATTTAATGTAGACACTTGTAGCTCAATTTATAACAGAATTTATTAAATGAAATTACAAACTTGTAAGTGGATGTTTTGAGCGCGATCGCAAACTTTGTATAAAGTATTTTAAGTGGTGGAGTGGTACGCATTAAATTAATTAAGAGAGCTTAATGGTTTCAATCCAGTTCAGGCATGCTACAGAACTGATAATCATCACATTTTTACGATCCTATACTATCAACATACGCGCAAAAACATATTCCGCAACGAAAATGTAAACCCAAGTTTGTTACTTGTAAAAGATTTTACAAAAAATACATTCATAACAGATTGTAAATATCGAAATGGGAGCGGAGTAAATATTAAAAATAAATGGTGGTTGGTATAAAAACTAGTCGTAAACCTGTAAATAAGTACGCATTCCCGAAACATTGCTACTCATGCATTATTTAAATTCGAAACATATTTATATTTTAATATTCAATAAACTACTCAAAATATAAATGAATCAAATATCAACCTAGCATCTTACTTGGTGAATTTTGTGTTTCTTAAAAACGGAAACCGTAAACCGACAGCTGTCACTTCAATAAGGTCACCTTAATCAATTGCTTGTTTTCAACCGTCAATAAAACAGAAATAGATAAAGTTTTTTATTAAAGTGTCTTTTTTTAACAAAACCGTAAAAAAATAACTTTATCTTATTTTTTTATTTTCTTCTTGGTTCACATCGCATCTATTATGCTTTGTCTTTGGTGTTAAATAATGGTCATCTTCACCTTTTATGATGGCCAATTACCATCTTGAGGTTCATCTGGTTTTTTTTTTCGTTATTTTCATAATTTTTTTTTTCTAATGACAAGTTTTTTTGTCTTTTGGAATATTTTTATTGTTGGAGTTTATACATTATACAACGATGACATAGGTTAGTTCAATGCCAAGGATATTTAATACCTATCTCAATTTCAATTTCTAAATGCCAACACTGTAATTTACAACACAGCAATCCCCAGGGCCGTATCGAAATTAAATAATATTGCTTAACTTTTCCAATAAATGAGTGAAATGAAATTCTGAACGTCGACGCGAAGTGGCAAGGTGAGTGATCGGGGACGTGCCGCAAGACGGCCATTTTGATAACTTCCGTAAACTCAAAATTAAATTTGAGCAGGAAAATATTACTTAGCAAGCCCTTGACCTACTTACAGAACATCTATTTTTGTTCTTTTATGTAATGTTAATTTGAAATAGTGAAATAATTATGGTCTAAAACTACGAAATTAGATTTAGATTCATTGTTTTATTTGCTAATCAATCACTACCTATACACCTCATAATTGTTATAAGCGTATAAGTTTTACGATAAGTATTATCACTGTTCTCAGGACCAAAGTAATTTGAGTATTTAAGCGGCAATCAAACTATCATTTCCCATTAAATCCCTTAAACAAAGCACATGGCTACGAGACGATTCAACGGCTAAAGTTATGCGCGGTCACGACGACCGAGCGTGTAGACACATCGCCTGTACGTGACACGGGATTGCTGGATTGGATGGTTTGATTGCCCTGGATCGGGATTAGGATGCCATTGGATTTCATCAATCTGTCATCCGATTGTTTTGCTAGACTATTGCGGATGTTAATAGCTTTTAGTCTCAGAGCCTAGACAAGTTACTGTTAGATATAGGTTCTGAAACTTAAACCAGTCATGTCATAATAATAAATGCTAACACACTCATACCCCTGCACTAGGATTCCCTGTCGCGGGTCGCATGGACAACACAAATAACACATCACTAACACCCATGACCCGAGAACGAGAACAAACATTTATCTGTCACATACCTAAATATGTACCCCGGGCGGGAATCGAACTATCTAGTATCTAGTAACCTACTAACAAACCAGCTTTAATTTTCTTTTAGGTAACCTTTTAAACAGAGGTGGCATCCTCTTTTGCAAAATTATATTTAGTGAACCACAACACACCTTATAATCAATAGATGATCTTAATTTTCTCATGGCCGGCACTAGGATTTCGCTTAAGTTTCTGCCTAGTTGGGGAATTGAATTTAAGACCCGTTGAATACATGGCATGGTAACCATGCTATATGGGTGTTCAATAACCTGATTAGTTACCTAACTTTTTTATATAAATAGCGCTTTAAGTTTCCTATCCCAACATGGTGCACCTCACTTACCCTAGTCTGAACGTAACTCAATCTGCGCAGGGCCGCTTCGCGCCGTAAAAACTTGGAAAACACATTAAAAGCCTCTTTCACGACCCACATTTTTAAGTACTCGTAATAACTTTATCTTCAGTTATAAATAACAATACTTGTTGGTAAAGAGTTCCTGTTACTATGGTCGGATTAGTGCAGCCAATGAAATAAATAAAGTGAACCACAAGGACTAGGAGGTATGTACTGTTAATAGTGATAGATGTTTATAAGATAGTTATAGGTTAGTTAGAGCTGCAATTAGTGATCATTAGTACTAGTCCCACTCAAATTTGGTCAAAAGATGCATTGCCCCTAAGGACCGTTTGTGACCTCATGTACAAATGTAGGTACTTAAGCCCCCAGCCGGGTCACAAGTTGCTTGGCGGCTGGCTCAAGCAAGACCATGCCACAGCCATACCAAAGCACACCGTATCACAAGTATACAGCTAAAATACAACGATAATGACAAACGAACGTGCAAGCACAATACACATTTCCATTCACACTCGATAACGACATGAGTTATCGCGAACTGACTCAGTTCGGCATAAAATAAACAGCGACAAACTTTGTTCCAATGTTACATTCGCCATCGCTTGCGCTTTTTGCTAACTACCAACTGGATACTGTGATTTATTCGCAAACTTACAAACTATTTCAACATACACGCAAATTGAAACATGTTGACGATGCATTAAGATTAAATTTGTATAAATAAATATGTAAAGGATTCTTTACACCCCGTTTTTAAGGCTTGCCATAACTAAATTTTACGCGGACAAAACTAGAGAAAGTTAAATTTTTATAAATACATTTTATTTAGAAAGTAAATTATTTCGTTACTTCTGATACATACACAAGTCACACGCAGTACCTAAATGTTATTTAATTAATACATAAGCAGAATCCCCCCCCTTTATGAAATGCAATGGAAGCTAATACTTATAATATTATTTACTGTTACTTCATAATGTAGGTATAAAAAATCTTCTTTCTTTCGTAAAACTTAAGAAGGATGTCTAATAAACTCCACGAATGAAATTTGTAATGAAACTTACAATATACTGAAAGAAACCATATTACCAAAATAAAATAAACTAAGTTATTTTTCGGTGAGTAAATGAAGCTGAAAAAGCAATTTGACCGAAAATACAACAAAGTCAACAAAAGGCAAAGTTGCGCGAAGTTCAATCGTAAAAACCTGACTTACAAAAACTTTACGACCTAGATGTCTTAGGGACATAATAAAATATCGTATACGCTGCTTAAAAGAAAACTGCCGACGGTATCTGAATATTTAGTAGTCGATGTATGCTTTCATAAAATTATGCGGAAAATCACGTTATAAAACAAACACGAAATATGTATATAATACGAGTATAATAAAAATTATAAGTTTGACCTCCAAATTAAATATTATTTTTAAATATCTATAAATAGTAGATTTATTGATATAAAACTATGCAGAATTTATTAAAAGATAACATCGGTAATTAATGTACCTAAAATGTTTGTTGATAATTTTATTCATATTTCTTAACAAATGAGCTACCCATACTGTCAGATAAAATAGATTTGTGGTTATGACCTTAACATAATTCTGATACCATAAGTATTACCAATTCGTTACTAACCAGAAACAGACCATTGTTTATTTTCAACACCGAATTCCACAAATTAGGCATTCAGCTATTTTACCCATTTCAGCTACGCATTTCCATAAACATGCCCTCATTGCGCGCACCCATTACATTTTAGTGCGCCCTGATACCATCTTACGGTACCCATCTTGTAGTCGATTTAAAAACTAAACTGTTTGTGGACAATGCGACCGCTAACATTGGGAGGCACGTAGGCGACGCCAATCTAATCAGCTTTTTGTGTGGATTAAGTGATAAGGAAAAGCGATTCAATTAACATCATCTTTGAGGGTAGTTACTAGGCCGAATTGGCGTTTAGAGGAACTAGATTTCGATTCCTAGTGAAGCAGAAACTTGTAGGCTGAGGTTTTGGTATGTGTGTTTGTTTCTTAGTTTTGTCCAAAAAGGAACATTACACAGGAAATCTTAGTATGTAGGCAATAAGTGCGTAACCGTCTATTGTAGTTGTGTAACTGTTGTGTAACCGTTGTTGTGTAACCGTTGTTGTGTAACCATTGTTGTGTAACCGTTATGTAACCGTTGTTGTGTAACTGTTATGTCACCGTTGTTGTGTAACTGTTATGTGACCGTTGTAGTGTAGGTAACTGTTGTTTCCAAAGTTATCTTCAACGTCGCAACTTTTAAATACAGGTTTTCTCTGGATGTTTTACCGAAAAAAAGTGTTGCTTAATAGTCATTTTTATGTATTTATCTTAATTTGATAATATTTTAAAATTATGAGGAACATATAATAGACTTCGTGAATATAGAAAGGTATGGTAACTCACGTTTATATGTCATAATTAAACATTATCAGTTCTCCGACTCAGAAAGCAGCGCTTATACTTTCCGCTTCTCCCTCCGCTTATAACTTAAGCCAGTACCCACGGTCCTTGGACAAGATCCAAGCGCGGCTACCTCAAAGTTTGAACTTATATAAAAGTCGTTGTGTACTTTACTGATTGCAACTTGTATCGCCGTTATGTCCTGTTTACTCTCATTTTAGTTTCAGTTTTATAATAGTTGAGGTTACATGCCAAAAGGAACTGGGATTTAAGTCTTTATTGTAATAACAGTCTCGTAGTTCAATATGGGTTGCTATCAAAGATAGTTGATATTATGGCAATTAAAAAATCTATGGCGCCCATTAAGTGTATTGGGAAAAGAAATGATTAAAATATTTTTGTCATTAAGTTACTGTTACATTGTCAATAATCGCAAACACGTTAATTTATGAAATTCATATCGAAAAATAGTAGCGTCACGCAACTTGCAGATTTTACCAACTGAGCGCGTTATAAGAGGAAAATAACTTGGACACATTACAGTAACAGGAGAATCTTGCAGCCATAAAGTCTTGCGTTTGTACACCGCAATGCAACGACAAACATCAAAGTGTTGCGCCTCGCAAAGAACCGAGATTACACCTGCGAGCGTAAAAATTTCGTACACGAAAAATTACATTTACATATTACATACGAGACTGACGAATATACTTATTTATTTTGGTTACGTTGCTCACATTAATTGCAAATTAACAAACTTTTCATTCTTTTTATTGAAATTTTTGTTTTTACGTTTAGCTATTGCTTTTAAATCAGCTCTTTACCTACTCTTCAACGTAATATCGTTTAGGGGACATAGAAAGTAAGCAATAGACTTTAAAATAATTCCCCATAAACGAATTCACCAATTAGTTTAATCGGCCTATTTAGCGGAGTCAATTGTAAAAAGGTATTTTTGATATAGATTACTGACAAATTACCTTACAGTAAGTTACTATCGTCTATAACAGTTAAAATTTAATACATCGCTAATCAACAAACAAAAGAATAACAAAGGAAGTAGGTACAAGTTAACAAAGTTCCTCAGTATATTATATTACATCCATTCCATTCCCTGAGATAGCGTAATGATAATACCGTTCGAGCCAACGCGAGTTTGCAGTTCATGCGTTATATTAATTATCGAATATTAACTGAATGGGTTCCCTCTAGTCTCACCTGAGCAGTTTATACAGGGCTGGCACACTTGAATATCAGACTTATAGTTAAATATAATACAATTTATAAATCTGATTATAAACATAAATCTACTAGAATTAAGTTAATTATATCTAATTAACGCTTGAGAAAGTTTATTATATTTTTAGAGTTAACTGAATATTATAGAAATAAAGTCTTTCTATGTTAAATCGAGGTACAGATATTTGAGTTGCAGGTTTTACTTTGCGTAAATTAATAACAAAAATCATTAAGTCTAGAAAATTACGGACTGACAAAAACCCAGGTAACTCTTAAGGAGCTTCAATGTTTTACGTGTTAATAACAGCTTGATAAAATGGTTTCAATTACTTTAGTATCAAGAAGATAAAGTAACATAGCTCGCTAACTTTCTAACCCAAATGCGAGGGCACTCTAGAGACTTAGTTGACTATAGTTTGACCGCTGTGAAAAGCTGATTCTGACCAATAACTTAGTGCTACAAGCAAACAAAATGGATCTAATAATAAAATAATATTTAAAAAGACAGCTTTTAGCTTTACAGGACGTAATCACCAACTCACAGTCCCGCCTTAGTCCTACTCGTTCGTTACGATGTCTATGGGTGGCAAGAGTTGGTGGCGCTGTCAGCTCGTTTGCTATCTTAAAACCATAAAAAACCTAATTTAATATTATAACGGTATAGTGACCTAGAATTTGTTTTGAGATCAGTGTGGTTTACTACTAAACTATAAAAAAATATGTTAAGATGTATAACAAAGCATCTCCTCTACTAACCCAAACTCAATTACACGCTCATGTATTGGTATCTTCCACACTGCACTCACACTTACGACTCACATACAGCCACGAGCCATGCAAGTAAAGACTGAGACTCCCTAAGGAGCGGCGTGTCTATTACAAACTTCCCCAACTTGTCACACGGCAAATGTCAACCGACGCAAACTTTGTCTGAGCAGATTTTGTTCTCAAGTAATAGCTATAGTCAGAAGTACTTAGCGTTACACGCGATACATTGTTATACTACTTTGTTATTAGAAAGATAATTTTTATTCAGCCGCGTCGGAGGGTAATGCTTTCCAAGCGTACATAATGTGTGACTAAGTGTTTGCAAGTATGTGCGTACTTATGTATGTAGGTACGGATATAAATTTTTTGACACGTTCTTAGGCCCAAACGGGTGAACGGATTTCAACCCTGGATTCGTCTCTATCAAAATAATTTTCATTTCAGCAGCCAAGTTTTCATCTTTCCAAAAAATATTACTAGTTTCATTCACAAGTACTTTAGTCCAGCAGTACGCACGTTATTCAAGTAGTTAATAATAATAATATATACGTATACCTTACCTACCAAACATAATCTTCAAAATGCTATTTCATTCCGTGCCCTTTACAGAAATAGTTATTCATGGCTCATGCAATGAAGATCCGAGCTGTCAGCCCTAGTATTAAACCCTTCTTGGACCCCATAGACGTTAAGTAGGAGGTGATTAATTGTTCTCGAGTGTATGAGGGTAGCCGTATTATATACTTGTTTAACAAATAACAATGCTCGCAAGTTTCAAGTACCTACATTATTAAAATTTCGTTTCATTACTTTGAATCCCTACAGTTCAATAAGCTTAATTTAACCCGGGCTATAAATATACATTCAATAGTATAGGAGTAAATTAATAAACGTTGCTATGTTTAGTCGATATTAGAGTTTTGATATTAATGTAATTCAAATCAGTAGGTACTAAATTAATGTACTTACGTTAGAACCCTATTCTGTTCAACATGTTTTGTTTCTCAAAAACATAGTTTCAATGTGATAAAATCGAATCAACACATACGTACATCCTGATATCAGTAATCTGTAGATGTAACAGTTGAAAAATTCAGTTTTTTTCTATATGATTTAAAATATACAGAACCCTCTCCTAAGCAATGTTATTTCGAAGTAGACCGTAATTTTTTGTTTGTTTTTATGAGGCACACTCATTTAATAAAAAAAAGTAAACACATAAAACTGGTCTTATATTTTACGTTGTCCTAAAGCGCACGCTTTCTCTTTGATGCCCGTACTTGCAAAAACCGTTTCACTTAAAAGGAAGTTCCTCGAAAATTTTGTTTCTGAGTGTAAATTTTCATTGTGGAGCAAATGGTATCGGAAGTAATAAGTTTCGAAAAAAATAGTTATAGTTAGAGAGTGAATGTTGAAGTTATTTTAAGTGCCTTGAGATACAATAATTTTATAAAATAAATTATCATAGTTGTCTGCAATGGAAAAGTGACTGCCTGTCTTGTTATTTTATTCCATGGATATATTAAGTAAGTACATACTATGTAAAAACATGGAACATCAATTGGAGTGTTCTCTTGTCCTTACACCGAGCGCTTATAGCAACTGCTTATTTTCGTAGATTATTACCAGCACAAGCTTAACTCCATACCTTCTAAGTTTGGACCCCTTACACGAAGAACTCGGTTGTATTCTTATCTTCAGAGAGCAGTCGTAAAGCCAAAAATAAAAAGTAGCCGTAAAGTTAAAAGTTTTAGTGGCGTTAAGACTTCTGATACTAGATTACTAACTACTTAATTACGATCCTAAATTACTAACGTGTGCTTTTTTTATGAAGCAAGATAAGATTATTATTGTCTATCAAAACAAGAGTCATTGCTAAAGAATCATATACTGTTAAATCACTAATTCAATTTTCATAATGTGACTTTCCTTTACTTTATTTCGTAATGCAAATTATTGATAAATTGAGCAGTCGCTGCGACTTATTTACGCGTCGTTGTCGCAACCACAAAAATATGTCTGCTAAAGTTGCTTATTATAAACTTTTAATTTTAGGTACTATAATAGTAAAGACATTGTCGTTAGCTAGACATTGCATTATCGATATCACCCGAGATATAGCACCAACAATGTTGGTTTGAACTGTACAAGACTTGTCGCCTGTGCGTACTTTAAAAAGTTGACGTAAATATAGTACGACATTTTGTCGCAACGTCGCGTCGTCGCACGGTAAGTCGATAGAATCGTTACAAATAAAGAAGGTAAATCGTGACTCAATACGCACTTTGCAGTTAATTTCTTATCAGAAACAGACTGTTAATATCCAATTACATTTAGTAATTAAGTTTTCGATTGAGGAACTACATAGGGTTGGTGCGAGCGTTGACCGAGTTCCTATAGCGCACTGGATTCGCCGTTAATTTGGTTTCCTCGTCCCGGTTGCTAATTCATTTATTTCAAAATGTATCTAGGTCTTAACTAGTTTCTTGTTCAATGTCTAGGAATTTCCATATAATGTTTAACTTCTCTTCTCGTCTTCGGTTCTTGTACTGTCACGTTGACTGCCTAAATGTTTTTTTTCAACGTAAAACATAAACCCGCCGGTCACCGGTGACCTCCAGTATAGGTGTTAATGGCAGGACTTCTACATCATTAAGGATATAAGTTGTTTGTTTGTCAAGGGTGTAAAGAAGTGCAATTATAACAATCTCTGCTCATAATCCTACTAATATTATAAATGTGAAAGTTTGTAAAGATGTTTGGATATTTGGATATTTGGATGTTTGGATGTTTGTCCCTCCTTCACGGTCTAACCGTTGAACGGATTAAGCTGAAACTTGGTACACAGATAGGTTGCATCCAGGAATAGGACATAGGATACATTTTATCCCGATTATAGGTTCCCTTGGGACGAAATCAATATTTTGTCTATCGACTTTTCCGCGGGCGGAGCCGCGGGCATCGTCTAGTACTCAAATAAGGGAGACTATACTATATAGGTCTATTATTAAACGAATTACATCTTCAAGGTTGTCTATACGTTTGGAGATTTGTCATATTTTTCTCTTATGATTCTAAATGATCTTGATATAAAAGTGTTTGTGTATAATTAATGCGAGTCATATCAAAAGTTCTTAGAAGACTCAAAAACCGATAATGAAAGCTTAATGTTAGATACTTCGAAGTAACAAATAAAATAACAGATCCCCTTTTCAGTCCTTACAAATCAATTTCTTACGTTTGACTCAAGACATCGCGTTATGAACGCGTCCAATAGACTCGCGCGTATTCATTACCAAATTATCCTCTTACAAACAACAATATAGCGAGCGTAAATAAATTTGTGGAGTCAAAGGGTTGCCGGGACTGAAATTCTGGGCCTTCTAATCCCATTTCCCTTTCAGTCGGAATTAAAGCGATAATTAAATAAATCAGACGTAATTACCAGCCGGAGATATCGTGAGTCGGAATCAAATCGTTTTCCGCTAATTTTCTATTCTTTAATCTTTTTCTTTTCTAAAAATCCCGAACGCAGGTTTAATTGGTTGGGATAGAGCGATTTCATGTTCGCTGTCGTAGAGTAATTTGTAGTCGATCAAACAGATTCAACTGCTAAACATTATTTTACGTGTTTGTTTGCAAGTTTTATTGTATAAAGCTATATTTGGGGTCATTGTAAAACACATTTCTACGAAAAAAAGTGACTAAAGGTGTAGAGTTGTCTCCTTGTAATATACCAACCATTCGTTCCTAACCATACACAGACAGATTGCAATAAAACAGGAGAAAAAGACATAGCATGCTAATTAGATCCATTACCGCATATTCAAAAAGCAACATTACAACATGCGTGCATAACGCAGCAATGTAATCGCAGCTCTGTAAAGTAAACTGCAGTAGGGAATACGAGCCTAATAGAGCGGTTAGCGCCGCCTGGGGTTTAGCTCCATCTCTTTATAAGCTGGCGCATTTCCAACATAATTACTAAAGCGTTTCTACTCCCCCGTGTATTATTTTGCTATGAAATTGTACTTCAGATAGCTTACATCGCGACACACGCGCAAATATCATTAAAAAGAATCAATGTGTACGAATCTACATTCTCAAATGTTGGAGCTGAAGGAAATCGTGGTATAAGTCTTAAGAATTATGGTCGAATTTTGACCACAGAACAGGTCCCTTACTATAGGTATGTTAATACAATGTATTTATTATTAAAAAAAAAATCTAAATGCAAAATCATTTATTCATGTAGGTTTCAATGGTACACTTATGCACGTCAAACAATTTTTTTTTTAATCTACCCCCATTTCGTAAAGATGCTTTAATATGGAGGAGAAGAAAGGGAAAAGAAACCTATTTCCTTCAATCTTCTCTTAAAAACATGGAATCTCAAGAATGTAACAAATGAAGGTGTTATTCCGTCAAGAGATGGTTCAGTGTCTTATTAATAACCAAGATAGTTGTCAGTTATAAACACCTGGTCCTTCGAGTATTGTTCCTCGCTATCTGTCCCCCGAAGTAGCTACTCATTAACAACGTCATACAAGGTATTTCGTGAAGAGCGCTAAGAGTTTACGCTATTTTGTTATTGTGATCTACTTTATTTACCTTGAATTAACTACTTTCTAGAATAACTATCTAGAGGCCCGTTCTGGGGTTGAAATACTATAACTCATTATTTCAAACTAGATTAAAAACTCGATTGATAGTTGGTTGAAATGTCATTACCAACATCAACTGTCTATCAACGGAGAATTCCATCTGACGACTGTGATGCGTCTATTCATAAAACATTAAAAAAAGCGTTTTAAAAACCGTAAAGGAAAAAGGGTAGTTTCTTAGTCTTAGTTAGTGGAGCATTCCCGTTAATAATTTCGATATAGGTACCTATTGAAGTAGTTAAATATTAATATTACACTCTTAGAATAATTACACTATATTCTAAGATTACACTATTGAGTGGTATAGTTTCCCAGTCATTATAAATTAGATATAATTTATAAATTAGGATTATTCAATGCAGATAAATGATTAAGTTTATTATTATGTAACGATTAAGTAACAGCCCAGTATTTAGAAGCAGCATTTTAGGTGTCGTATTCCTTGAGGAATAACATATCCTCGTCGGACATTATCTGTACACTACACGCGGCGTCTCTGAAACACCTTTCAGTGACGTGCGCTTTTGTAACACGTAAATTGAGTAAATGTTCATAATAAATGTCAATATGGTAGCTTATCACGATCAATTCAAGACCCGTTAATAAACCGATCGTAACATAAGAGCGCGATCTTAAGAGTCCATTTGGGTATGGTAAATTAACGCTTAAATCTACGGTCTTACAGTTCAATTTCTCATGAACGTAAATGACAGTGCTGCCACCTATAGAAAGTTGTAAGGCATTGTAAATTGTGTAACGCAGTCTAAACGTAATGATTCGTTATCACGTGGTAGTTACGTCGTTACTCTATCGGATCGTTGCCAGGTTGAATCTCTTACTAACGGTACACTGTCAGTTTGCTTAAAAGTAGATAACATTATTTTAAGGTTCTTTTTGCAATAAAAACGAAGTTTATTTGTATAAAATACACTGCTTAGCCAATACTTAACAAAAATGTAAAACACTTAACAAAATTTGGACCTACATTGACACCATTTGAACTAGATGCCCATTTCCACAACATCCAAAAACGACGTGTGTTGCAGTCAGCTGTTTATTATTTCAGCGAAGGATATTGGGGCATTAAGTCTGGCGGGTAGTTGTAAATCAGCCGCAGTAAGACAGTTGTCTTGGCAGCGCTGCGGTGTCGCCGTGCGCAGTCAGTGATCTACGGACGGCTCAGGTTGTAGCAGCTCTTGAAATTCCATTCCGAGATACTACGGACATGTAGATAAAGCGAATTAGGTAGGTTAATTACATAGACTGGAATAAATTTGAATCTCCGCAAAGAATAAAGTTACCAACCGACAAACTGTCGCAGTCTGAAAATTATGTAATTACTAATTAACACGACTATGTCAACTGTTATTCATTACGTAAAGTATGACGAATATAATGTCGCAATCTGAAAATGATGTAATTACTAATTAAAACAACTATGTCAACTGTTATTCATTACGTAAAGTATGACGAATATAATGTTGCAGTCTGAGAATTATGTAATTACTAACTGTTATTCATTACGTAAATATGACGAATATAATGTCGCAGTCTGAAAATTATGTAATTACTAACTACCACGACTATGTCAACTGTTATTAATTACGTAAAGTATGACAAATATAATTGATTATGATACTACTATCGATTACGACTATGATGGCTATCGTTGACTATTACAACTATTTTATTAACTGCGACGACTATCACTGATTAAAACTTATATTATTGCCTATGACGACTATCATTGACTATGACCGTCAGTATTCATCCGATATTTCGTTTCATAGCATCACATCACTTTGTACACACGATCCACGTGCTCTTAAATACACATGCCCGACACAAATTAACGCAGGATTAGCTGCATTAATGCTGAAATCGGGCATTCTCTAACGACTGTATAATGAGATGTCCTACCCGTAATGAGTGGGCCAGTAACTCGGTTTAGTCAACCGTCAGTAAATACTGATTCGATGGGAAAATAAGATCAATATACCTATACCAAATTTTTACTGCTACATAGTTATAATTACAACTTACGATTCTCTTTATCATTGGTGTCATAGACAACACATGGAGACAAAAACACACGCGAAAACAACAATTAAAACTAATCATTTAAAGTTTCTGTCTCGCCGGAAATCGAACCTGGGAACGGTAAACCAGCTTGGAACCCTTGTGTCATATGGGGCGTCAATTAGATTCTATTGATTTATTACTAACAGATTGCTTTAATTCCGCAAAGGCTTTCAAGGACCCGACCTTCAGTTGAACATGGTAAGTACAAATGGATTAAGTATATCTTCTCACGGCCAAGTTCGGGTCTAACCTTTAAGTGATAACGGTCAAGACTTTTATGTAGTAGGTAACTACTGGGAGTAAGTGGTTTTACACCTTTATCGTGTAATTTTTTAGCTACCGAAAAGGTACAAAGATTCTTTCTATTCATAAGATTTAGTGATCCATTCGTTTGTTTCTATGGTTATCTTTTCAAAAGTAATACATATTTGAAACTTAACGATTTATTTAAACTATAACTATTTATTGATCTAACTGCATAATCATGATCGAAGAGCGACTATGGTGGCGGTAGGAAACTCTTATAAACTGCCAATAAACAGACGCTAATGACAGATAAGTTCCGTTTCCACATCTTCGCGTACGGACTTTGACGCGGTTTTAGAGGACAGAAAACTCACTTGAGCTCATAAATCGATGTAAAATACAAAAATCATGACTTACTATCTGGTGATTTATCTGCACATTTTCCTGATTTAGGGCCTAAAATTATGATAGATTGCTAAGATGATAGATATATCTACCTACACACATTGACGGAGCTAGGTGTACAAAGGTCCTAGAGACAATTACTCGTACGTAGCTGAAACCTCAAACGACATGCAGCGCCCCCAATTATTGCCACATTCATTCATTCCACAGACAGAAATTCCCAAAGGAAGACAATTTTGCAACGAGCACTAATCCGCTCCACACTTTCCTAATTAAGACACATCTCTATTCAGTTGGCTGTTAGGTGAGAACGCGTGTCGAGTGAGACCTTGTTCTAGAGGAATTAGTACTGAGGTGAAGATCTTTTCTTAGTTAAGATGAAAAGGCAAGCTTTTCCTCTTAAAAAAGACAGATTCTTAAGGACTAGAGACTGTATAGGACAGAACATAGATAAAGAGAAAAAAAAATCTAATTTGTGTTACACAGTTTTGAAAACGGTTTTGCTAATGAGGACATTATAAGCTGATGAGCCATACCTATAGCGCAATAGTTACTATACCAAACTGCCATTCAATGAATACTGGATTCAATTCCCAGCAAGGTAAAAAGTTTAATGATGTATTTAAATTTCTATTCTCTGTCTGGATATGTGTACTTTGTTAATATTTTTCTAGTGTGGAGCTTTGAGGATATAGCGTTTTTTTTTATTATTATTTAATGAAGAAAGTTCATAGCTGGGCGGCATATCTCATCCGTACTTTTATATTAAGTGTAGTAACAAGAAACGGATATCTGAAGTATCGACCTAGCAAACAAATTAGGATCAAAGGGAAGGAGCAATATAGACCTTTATTAGCATTCTGCTTTGCGCTTTTTTAATTAAGCATCACTACTCTTGCCAGTTTGTTGAGAGGTGCAAGCGTATTGTTACTCATTTGCCGCTTCACTTCTAGATTACTAAACATTGCTATGATCAGTTGTTTAATCTTTTTCCGTTTAATACCTATACGTGTGTTTAATATACGTGTGTTTGTGAGTATATTTTGCGTGAGTGTGTAACATGTCACATACTCGTATACGTGCAAAACTACACTTTTTTATGATTATTAGTAAATACCTGTTAATTCATATGTAAGTACACCAATATTTTGTTTATCTTCTTTGTACCTTCCCTTTAATAATATTACAAAAACTTTCAATATTTTCAAACTTACGAAAAATTTGGAATGTTGTGTTAAAGCTAATAATAATTTTCACCGATAAAAATAAAAAAGATGAAATCTTTTTTAGTGTTACATATTTTTATTTCTACACAAATTTAATAATTATAGTTTCAAAGCGCCTAATACATCAGAGGTTACATACACACAGTACTGTGTACGGCGGGAACTAATTATCCCGAGCTGTAAATTGATGCAGGATTAACTATAAACCTAAAGCCCCTAAGTGTTGAACTTGTTATAACACTAAATAAGCCCAATTCACATTACACAATTTCTAAATACTTAAGTTACTAAGGAATATTAGCTTCGAAAAACCTATACAGAAAAGATAAAATGGGAAAAAAATTGCTATTTTTCCTCACTGAAAATCGAACCCAGAGGGCGTCGAACGGTGATTTGACGTGGCAACCATTACGCTACATGGATCGTCAATATTTTTTATGGGAATAGCCGACTATTGCATTGATGAGATGGTACGTGGTCCTCGTTGCCCATGAACATGTTTTGAAACAACACAGAGATCAAACAAAAAAATTCTACGAGTCGTAATGCTAACTCTCAATTGTGTCATTTCCTAAAATGCGGTTCTAAAGGCTAAAACTTTACAATTGACGAATTTCGGTTATCACAACACGTAGCCTTACACTGCACAGTATGGTATAGCTCGTAAATTGGGTAACAATGTTGGAGGTGAACGATAAAAGCGATAGCTTGTTCAGGAGTCACAGCAACTGCGCCACTCTGCTGCATTCTACGTAGATGTACTCGTAGTTTTTGATACATCGCCGTACCGATTTTCAACATGGCTTTTGTTTGTGAAGTTTACATACGGGTTTTTGTCGGGTTTTTACTAGGTTTCTCTATATTTTGAGGTTACGCGATACGACTTATAACGACGCAATATTAATGTTTACGCCATCGTTGGATAATTTGTTATGGACTAAGCGCATATTGGGACCACTGACGCCGCCACGTCTACTTGATAGTTCCTGCCTACACAAATGGACAGACGATAAATTACAAAAAAAAATTATAATATCCGTATTTAACGATAACAAACCTACATTAAGAGTATTACATTAACCCATTACAATTGCATTATTTGTCTAGACAATGGATACAAGTTTTAATTTTATGTTAATCTAAGTTACAATTTTATCTCTAAAGTTATCGCACTGTAAACTAATCTACTTCAAAATGTCATTGTCTAAATATGAAAGCAGAAACTCATGTAAGGGCAGCGAAAGATTAGACTAAGGTCTCCAAGTTAGATGATATGATACAGAATTCATAGATAGGGGTTGTTATGGGTGCCTAGGCATAAGCAAACGATATTACACGCTCCTCCTTCTAGCCTCATGTTTAAATTTTAGACGCAAAATATGCTTTTACACGTTATTTCACGGTTCCGAACTCGCTCCGCTTTTCAACTTGGTGTTAAAAGTTTCGTGTCATATTGCGATAGGTACTCGTATCTCTAGTTCGCGCTACTAAAAGAGTTTAATTGAAGTTTTTTATTATTTATTCAGTTAAAAGCTACCTGTGTCGTCTACAAGTATAAAATTTTGTTGGAACTTCCTGAAAAAGAGCATATTTGTGTCACTATATTACATACAAAGGTACATGTGACACATCTAAATCATCATTAATAGACATAAAAAATCATTAATTATTATATCAAAAACAGTTTACTTACTCTACTCATTTTTTTTACTTAATCTAAATAATAATTATTCAAACTTCTTAAAAATATTATACAATTAAGTATAAACCATGTACTTACACTTTATTAAACCCGACGTTATTATTTTAGCACCCTGCAAGAATTTTATTAATCATCTTTAGTGATTTTAAATTCAACTCTTAACATTTCTCTGTGACTTACAGGTACAAATATAGCTAAATTCTTTGACTTTAAAACAATAACATGTTCCTATTATACACAATTTTATGCTCCGAAGCCCACAAGGATCTGTCGCGCACCAATTATTAACCGAGTTCCTCATTTCATTTTCGTAACGAACCGAAATACTCGTATAACATACGTGCAGTGTTATTAGGAGAATGTACCTATGCTTTTTGTATTTATTATACCTTCCTTATAACACAACATAATATATTATTTATTTGCGTAGTTATCACGATTGTTATTTGATAAATAATACACATAAATCTCACTGCTAAGACAGTTATTCTCAACATTTTAAAATAAATATTTTCGCTTCTTCCGACATATTATATTTCTCCAAATGTTACGCAATGGTATACCCCAGCAACATTTTTGACAACAATTTCCGTTATCAAATATTCAATCCCGTGACTTAGATGCTATGGACAACGACACACACAAACACACCTAGACCGACAAAGCATAAACTCATCATTAAAATTTCTGCCTTCCTGGGAATCGAAACTTGGACCAATTACACGGTTATGCATGAATAAATGGCACAACCATTGCGCCAATATAATTCATTATACCAAACATGCACCCTAGTGAAAAATTATCATCATAATTCCTCTACAGATTATAAAATTCTTTGTTCTTTCCCTTCTATCCCGCCCTCAGTAAGCTAATCTTTACGGCCCACCGTTAAGTGGAGCGCCCTCGAGCACAGTAAAATTTAATGACCCCTTTAAGGGTCACTTTAGGGTTCTCATCAAAGTGTACAACAACATACTTCAGTTAAGTAAGTACTCATTTTGCACTCCATTTCTGATTTATGCTATGATGATTTTTATGTACGCTTTGTTAATAGTAGTGGATTTGCAGAATAAGGTATTTATCATTGTTATGGGATTGATAAAATCTATAATGCATTTTAAAATATTTAAAAAAAAAAACCACCCACCTAATGTAAATAACTACCATGGGTAACCATGTCTATGTTTTCCGCAGCAAAACCACAAGATTGATTGTAAAAATAATTGGTAGGACAGATTCAAATCTCGGGAAAAATATAGACTATGTTTTCAATATTTTTTTGTTTAAGACTAATCAGAAACACGTTGCTAACTTCCACACTATAACTTGTCTTGTTAATTATCTCACAATATACACTCTAACCGCGCCCCAAATGAAATTCCAATACAGAACGTTATAAAGTTAGTTGTCGGTAAACACGAAATTTTATTACTCAAACTCGATGACCCCGTTATATTTTACTTGTTCACGATAACTAAATATTGATTCAATTTCACGGGTCACCGTAAACAACAGCGTCGGGATAATTAATATCGTAAATAGCGGATAATTTCCTAATTACACAACAAACAGGGGCTTGTGGCGAGAGGTAAATGTTGTGATGACTTTAAATATTTGGTTGGACTGGTACTACCTTTAAATTTAAGAAAATTTAAGAGGATCCTACTAATATTATAAATGTGAAAGTTTTTAAAGATGTTTGGATGTTTAGATGTTTGTAGGTCCTTTACGCTCTAATCGTTGAACTGATTAAGCTGAAACTTGTCACAAAGATACTTTGAATCCAGGAATAGGACATAAGATAGATTTTATCTCGTTTATAGGTTCCTTTGGGATGAATCCCAACTTCCGCGGGCAAAGCCGCGGGTATCGTCTAGTATTGAATGAAGTAATGACTTAAAAAGTAAAAAAAACAACTTATTAGAACACTTGCTCTTTGGTAGGTAACTCATTATGTTAAACAATAGATTAGAGCCGCGTGCGATGTGCCTATACATACTCGTAGATACGAATATATCTGGAAGCCGTCTGTCTGTAGCTGTATGTCAACGGCAACTGTCTATCAACGGGGTTTTCCGGTTGATGACTGTATGCTGTGTCTATTCGTAAGTGCAACTTAGAGCCGTGTGAGTTTTGGTTTAAATTAAAAAATAATGTACTTATAACACTTTAGCTATATAAACTTTGATCATGTGAAATCTAAAACTAGCAAGAGGCTACATTACTCTTAAAAATGAACTGAAAGTTGAGCCCCAAATGTAATAATATATAGACAGATGTATATTCTTTCATACGTGAACATATTCTGGGAACACACCACGAAATAATAGGCACTGCAGTAACAAGTTACCAACGGCAGCGGCGCTCAAGTTTACCGTTTGAATATATAATTTAACCTGTTCCCACGAACACTTAATTGCAAGTTCCCGAGTTTGCAACTTAATCTTTCTTGTTTTCTACGATGGAATTTTCCAAAAGTATTTTATTTATGACTCGTGGCGCGCCGGTGAGTTTATATTTTAAATTTTCTTAGCACTTACTCTAATAAGTGATATTTTTTAGTATAAAACTTCATATCGCAAACATCTGCAGTCCAATTATAAATATACGTCGTCGACAGCAATTTATGGCAGTCTAGAAGGAGCAATTCCAATTTCTTTTACAGGATAAATTTTCAAAATCTTTTTTCAGTCATCTTTTACGCATTATAAAGAACTTCTTTACAAAATTTAAAGCTTGTATGCATCGTATTTAAGTCAGCGGCGTTATAATAAACGGACATTATGGTGTTAACCCATTAAGGACCCACGAATGAGGACAAGTTTCTACTCATAACTGAGGAGGACAAGGTCATAATCCGCAGCGCTATTTTTGGTACATTGGAGGAGGGATTAGTGGCCCATACAAGAGCCTTCGGTTTTTTAATGTTCCCCTAGGGCTTAATTGCTTAACGATTGTCATCTAACGATAACTACAGACCGACTGAAAAACGCTTAAAAAAATTTGCCACTAGCACCCACCCACTTTTCGATCACTCCGCAGTAGCCTATTCATCGTCACTCAGGATCAGTCTTACAAAACACCGCCACAAACTCGCGTACTAAACGTCTAACACCTAAACCCTCTAATCTGATTCTATATAATTTCCCAGTCTCGATACTTGGTAAACTGCATTATGCGAGGGCACGATACGACGCTCGCTCACTGCATGGCTCTGCGTCGCACGTCGGAATTAGCCGCGACATGCATGCAGGATATAGTAAGCAACTAAGCAGATTACTATCTATTTAGCTTAAGACGCATTACTTCACGTAGGCAGCCTGTTTAAGTTTCTGGTAGATTCAAGAAGTGACTACCGGTCTGATCGCCGTACAGAAGCAGCATGAAACAAGCGGTTCATACATTCGCGCGCATCGATTTCTTCATGTGGTCGGCAGATACTGTTTGAAACAGTCCATCAATGGCCAGGTTTTACTCCTCTTCTACTATATATTTATTGCCGGCATGGAGCATCACATATTTGAACCGTATGCATTATTATTTTAAGCTCTAAATAATTTGGCAAAGGCAAACTCGATAGTGTACTTATAATCCTAGTTATTACCGTAATGATAGCTGTTAGTATAGAGCTAGAGCTCAAGTAAAAAATGGCTTTTTCTCACAATGACTCTTCTGTAGTTTAACCTAAAGTACTGTCTACTTATGAATAAGAAAACGACAAGTGTTACTTAATTATGTTGTGTAAAACTTGTTTTAAGTCTCCAATTGCAACTTTTTAAAAGGAAGAAAGACTTAGGTATAATATTTATTTAAAAAATCAGTAGAAAGCTGAATGGTTTCTAACTGTATAAATGAAATGTTTCAGTTGAACGGCTCCAATTAGATAGTTCGGAAAACGCAATCAATTCAGACTGGGATGTGACAATACGGTAGAGGGATTGGCAAATAGTTGCGCAGACAAATTAATAGAGCGTCAAGTGGGAATCGCATTTGTACGCCGAGTTCTTTGTAAATGTTATAAAATCTTTCTCTTACCCATTTCCCAATTTTATTTAGGACTAGTGGACCCGCCCTCGCTTCGCTTCGGAAAACGTATGCTAAAGCGAAAGCAACCAAAGTGGCCTAAGTTATTCCTGTAATCAGCTATCTGGCCGTGAAAGTCCCGTCAAAATCGGTCCAGCCGTTCCAGGGATTAGCCGGAATAGACAGACAAAAATTTAAAAATATTATTTTGTTATATTGTGCTGTGTAAATAGCGGTTATTTTAATATTACAGACACTCCAATTTTATTTCTTTGTATATAGAGTACCTACGCAACATGTCCTTAACTTCCATTCCTTATCGTTATCGCTCACCTTAATTATGGTTAGATAACAATCGTTACCACATATCCGAAGCTTTTGTCATAAACTTTATTACCCTAGACAATAAACTTTTTAACAAGTTTAAACCGAGTACATCGATAAGAGGTGAGAATTATCAGAGACAACACTAATCACCGTTTCTATGTATTAGGAAGTAAAATACATGGTGGTAAAATAGATATAAGCAGACCACGGTTAGTTCCGCTTTGATCGGAGAGTTCTAATTGGCCTAGGCAAGTTGCGCAGAACTTCGCCAACATAGCATAGACACCCTACCCCATCATTAAGGCTCCATTCATACCGAGATATTTTTATAGTTTCTGAATAGAAATAACAAACTCTCGTAACATGTAAGCTCTTGCTCTATTTCCGTCGTCGATATTTTTTATTGACGTTGGAACTGCGGAAGTTTTCTTTTGTTTTTTTGTTTTGAGGGGTAGTGAAGGGATCCCGTTTTGTTATTTAATAGAATAGGATAGGATAGTACATGGCAGGCTAGGACAAATCAAGACAGGACAGGGCAGAAAACTGGATAAAATTCGGCAATATTGCGTGCACGTAAAATCTGTAATTATATTTCTCTACCATAGAATTTATTTGGGTTGCCTTACAATGTAAGTTAACCATGCAATCCTAAGCTTTTCTAGTTTTATCCACTTTAATATTTGGTCGAATCCCTTTATTGTATCAGTTACTGACAAACAAAACATTGAGACAAACAAAACAACGAAATAAACAAACTTTTGTGATTTCTCGATGAGTAATACGATTAGTAGAGAAACAAAAACGACTCAGTCAAATAGTTGAGTCGTAAAATAAAAAATGAGCGCGGTGGAGCGGAACTCACGTGGTTGTTGGTAGTAGAATATAGGAGAAGCTCGAGTCTGTGCCTGTGTGCGTAAACAATTAACGTTTTCAAAGGATCGGGGTACGTTTTTTAACCGGTGATTTATGATTTTGATTACGGGTTATGATGACTACCGTACCTAGGTAATTTACGTGTAGGTATTACGTTGTGAGGCGTTATTTTCGAGTGTCTAGGAAATTAATACATTGTTAAAAATACTATTATAGAAAAGATGTTTCGTTGGGTACAACACTATTGCTCGTTCCTATAGATTCTATTCTGCCCGGCTACCTCCTACAATTAATCGTAAAATCTTTTTATAATTCAATCACATTTTTATAGAGCTGGAAAAATGCGGTACCCTATTTCAATTTTGATATTTAAAGCATCGATGACGCCAAATATAGTTGGCCGTAAACGATCAAACTTGCATGACAAATATACCTTCAATCAATTGTTTTTCATACAAAAGTGTTTGCAACTTTAATTTAGCAATACTAATCTTAGCCTGTTATTGGTGTGGTAACTTATATAACGTCCTAAAAATTCCGTCTAGTTGGTCATTTGAGCCGGATTAACACAATCTAACACCTACATACTACATTGCTTTAATTTAACGTTGTTAATTTTGACATGCCGCTTCACCATGAACAAAAGTAACCATATACCATATAAAGGCTCATCTGTACATTTATTAGCAATTTATAAAAAAAAATTACCCAAAGCCTTCAAAAACATTTCCCACGTAATTTAATCGAGAAACATTTATTACGGAATGAATTCACAAGAAACCATTGTAGAGAGGTAAGATAAGTTGAAGCAAAGGCAAATTCATTTATTAACAAGTAAATTGCATAACAGTGTAAGATCCTAAGTAAAGAAGCGAATCAAGAAAATACCATTCGCCCAGACCGGTGGATACTCAACGGGTCTGTAAGGGGTGTTTCACAATGCGCGAGTATCTTCCTCTAAAATTGTACCGATTTTTTGACTTAGTAAAACAGAGCTATGTTTCGATGAAATTAGATGTGTAGAAGTAGTAAACTCACATAAAATTTTGTTTTTTATGATAATTTTAAAATTATTAAAAACTACTTGTAAGTTTTCGTATCAAAATTCTTTTCTTGACGCTAACTGAATGAGCGCACCTTACTAGACTTGGTTGTTGTAACATGTTTTATACAATTTATGAAAAAAACAAAAATTTTTTAATGTTAAAAGTTTTTATCCAATTGTAGTTGCCACGTGTTTACGCATTTGTTTACACTTCATTTATTGCAGTTAATTTTTCATTCAGTTAAATGGAATCCAATTAAACAGTGATGTCATTAGTAAACCACGCTTAATACGCTTGTTTCGATAAATACGAGTAATATGAACTTTATATCAATGACATCATTTGAATTATATTTTCGGGATGCTTAACATTTTTTCTGAAATCACTGAAGTGAGGAGAAGTATTTATTCATTATAGTGAATTGAATTAATATAACTTGGAAGAAAATCATTAATAACTTTAATATATTCCCTGTTATGTAGTAAACTAAACCAGAACTGATAGTCTACGTAAACCCAATGATAATCTTACAACAAGTAAAAATTATTAAAAAACCAAAAATCCCGGCAGAATTTTTTTTTGTTTTCAGAGGCGCTGATACATTGACTGTTTTTGTTGAAATCCGTTAAGCTATTTCGGCTGTAGAGCGTGCCAAAAAATGGGTACACATACCGCAAAAATAATGTAGTCAATGGCTCGATCTTGTATAAACTATTTGTGTTTAACCTTACTGTTTACTATGTCCAAAACAAGTTCAAAAGAGAATTAAGACTTCCGATAAAGTACTGTAATTTGTAAAGCTGCTGAACGCACCTTTACACAAGGCAGGCATCTAATGGGGCAATTTAATTTTCTCACAACAGCCAGTAGGCAGCAGTGGATATCCCGAGCCTGCCAAGTACTCGTTGCCAGATATCTCCGTTACATCAGGGCATTTGTTCTTAATGGCCATTCTTGCAATTTTGATAACTTCTTAAGCTCCTTACAAATGGCAATGGTTTGCGAATGCTACTGCATTTTTCATTTTGTTCCTGAGATGGGGATTACTGTGTCTGTGAGGGTTTGTCTTTCAGCGGATGATAAAATAGGTATTGTCTATCGCGGCTTTAGGATTTTCCACTGGTTTTAAATTTTAATTTTGATACATTAATAACTGTTTTTATTGTAAAGATAACAATAGTGTCGTTTATTTTATAATATTCTTTGTATTGTGTGAGCTGTTACTTCCTCTGACGTATTCTGCTATTTGAGTATTTATAAGGTATATACGGTAGATAATATAGGTATAATCCGAAACACAATTAAAATGTAAATAGTTAATCTGTTTAGCACTTCAATTTCGAATATGAAGAGTATTAAAATTAGGACTCAAAAGCCAGGAGTGTCACCTCACTTGTCAATAGAATAACGATGTAAAACTGTAATAATTATTTTACTGTAATAATTATAATTTTTATTTATTACGTTGAATATTAATTTTTTAACACAATTACTGTAAGAACCGCTATTACATAATACCGATGATACTCAAACATACAACTGCTTACAGTATTAGCTACAAGTTACTGTACGATAGTTTTTTAACTTACAGCATATTAACAAAACTAACTAAAATTATTCAATCAAAAGTTAATCGAAGCTAATTAATTACTTAATTAATTGCTTATTACCACCCTAACTCAACAAATAATAAACCGAATTAGTCCGTAACAGAGTTTATAAATAAGGTGAACCCCTTATTTCTATTCCAGAGCTTTATTATAGAAGCAGCTTTTATTCACCTAATGTTCAGTGTTCTTTGATATGCAAAGTGCGAACACTGGAAGATAATTCTTAAAGGTATTTTAATGCAACCGCTTAAACGGAACAATAACGCTATTTAATTTCACCGCTTTGTGTTCAAAGAGGGTTAGAGATTATTGAGATTATCTCCGTACTGTTTAGTACTGAGAAACTTATTATATTTGAGACGGATGTCATTCATATAAAGTAGCATTTACGAGTATAATGTAGTAAACGTTAAAGATAAATTTGATCTTAGCTTTAATCTATTGTAGTATCTAATAAGAATGAAGCATAGGCATTTTGATTAGTTTTTAGGGTTCTGTACCTAAAAGGTAAAAACGGAACTAGTTTATCAGACTGTATCTCATTAACTGTGATAGCTAGAAAGTTGAAATTTTTACAAATTATGTATTTCCGTTGCCGCTATGACAACAAATACTAAAAATAAAAAATATTAAGGAGAGTCCCTATACAGTAAAAGTGTTTTTTTTTTTCAATAAACGTAATTTTCTTTTATAGATGTTGGTACGAAACCCTTCGTGCGCGAGTACGATTCACTCTTGGCCGGGTTTTATTATCTTTTGAAGTAATAGTAATTACTAGCTCGTTGACCTGGACTTTTATTTCACTCACTTTTTAGTGACACTTTACAATAATATAGCTCATAACTTCAGATAACACATAAGCTATAATGTTTAAAAATATTGTGTAAATTAGCCAAAACATCGCTATATATAAAGTGACATACTGCACGCCTGTTTATCATTGTATAACAATAAACCGAAATTAATTTACACACATATCTCAAAGTACAAAAAGTCAACAACTTTGTATCGTGTGCTCAACGAAAAACCACATGAGCGTATAATTAAAAAGTTTCAAGTACGTCGTGATGAAATATAGCGTTTGTAACTCGCTTCACCACCAACGTGCAACTAGGGTACAATGTACAATACAATTGTACAATAAATCTAAATAAAGGTACATACTCATGAATATAATATCACATTAGGATTCCCCGTGCCGTGTCGAGGCCAGGGATAACGCAAACAAACAAAGAACACATACCTAGACCAAAAGCAGAAAATAAAATTTATATGATTTTTGCCCCGCTGGAAATCGAACCCAGGCATTCCGGCATGAGTTATCATTTCATATTATCGCACTATACAACTGCTAATTTAATATACTTTTAAGTCAATAAAGTTTCCCCCCTTTATTACTTGTCATTTTTGGACATTCAGACCCATCACGAAAATTCAATCACCCCAAAAAAAGGGCTGAATACAGCCTTTGGATTCTTTAATCGTTTACTAGACGACAGTCAAACACACTGCAAGAAGCAAAGCGAAAATAATTTCGTTATAAAGCATAAATTGCTCATTGTGTCGTCGGGCCGCGTTCATGAAATTAATATAAATTTGTTACCGATTTATTGAATTAACTACGCAAATGTACGTACGCCTTGGTTGTCGTTTTGCTTAGTACGAGTATTACTTTAAGACTATTCGTATCGTAACGGTTATTTAGATTGGATCCTAGTCACTGACATTACTACATACCTTCTATCTTGTCAAAACATTATAAATCTATATCTCACATTCTTATAACATTGGAAATTGCTGATGTCAATTTTAACCCATTGTAAACGCCACTTGTAATGTACTCAATGGTTTATAGACTCTACTATACTAACTAGCAAAACTTTTTTAATTCAAATGTATTTTTAGTGATTTCAATAAGGAAAGCCCGGTTATAAATCTAAACGCATAGGTACTCATTCATCTATTTTCCAAACCTAGTTGTTTATTTCACAAACAATACGACATCGTCTTTAATTCCAGTCTTTGTTAATATCAAATATTCTCGTGTTTAATTACTAGCAATGAACCAATTGTTTGATACGGCATTCTCATTAACTTAACCCTATTACGCCACACAGAATTCTATATTCGGTTGCCGGGTCGAAGTTAGCGGATACATTGTTTCAGTTGAGTCGCTGAAGGATTTATGTCACATGTAAGTTTAATTCGTCCATTCTTAAGGGCATTGAAATATTCACTACGTCATTTTTGAGGCAAAGGATGAATTACGTTTCTTTATATTTAATTCTATATGGTATCTAATTAACATAATCTATAAAAACAAATTCTAAACATCGCTATACAAAAAAACCATAGCGTTACGTCAAACGCGCAAGTAATTTTAAAAGAGAGATCATTTGAACGAATTTAGCCATTTTTCGGACGCTTGGTATATAAAAATGGCTAGGTTGGACAAATTTCCTTCAAAAGTACCGAGAAAGACGCTTTAGTTTACCTAATTTTAAGTAACATTAAGTAAAAGTACTTTGCTTAATTACTTTCGCAGTTAAAGGAAAGTGGAGGTGATGATTACTTTAATACTTTTACGTCATACCTTAATGGTTTATTATAACCCATAAAAAACAATCTGACTTCTTTAAAAGAGATACTATCATTGTATGTATTCACGAGGCCCTAATCGAATAGACACAAATCACTATTTATAAATAATATGTCTCGGTCCGTCTGGTATTAAAATCATTAGACTACAACTGCTTTAATAAACATTAAAATTCTTTATGAAGCAATAAGCTTTAATTTCAATAATGATTATGTAAATATGAAATTATTCAGGCATCTGGATGTGGATTAAATTTTAATTGAAAAATTTCAATTTATTCATACGCTTTATAATTTGTAATCAGTAATAAATTATTTTTTATGTAGAGTAGATAAAATACAAAAGTAAAAATTAATGTGTATTTGTATAAATACAATTTACGTATATTGACGTACCTACAGGAGCTTTAAGTTTAAGTAGGGACAGTTATACCAATCCGGTAACCGACTTAATCCATGGCAAGTAGTTCGCAATATTAACGTAGAATCCTCTCGTGGTGCCAATACACGACCCTTGTATAAATGACGCTATGCCAACCAAGGTATTCCCTCGAACCAAGGGACTACCGGAATCACCCTATAAACAATTTAACATTGAATTTTATTTAATTAAAGGCTCAGACCCGTAAAAAAGAATAGACAGAGACGTCACCTACAGTTGCGACTAAATAAGTGACGCACAAAAATCGAACACTCGCTCGCTGTATACTACCAAGCGGCCGGCTTCAGGTGGTGCAACTGCTACATATTAACATTCGTCACTTTTCGGCTGTATGGCTCCGTCTATTCTTTTACGAATTAACGACAACCAATTTGTGTGATAAATGACAATTATTGTTATAATATCATTACCACAGCTCGCTTGCCACTTTCCTTCTTAGTATATAACAAACACCCATCTGTATTTCTTTGGCGATATATATATATGAAAATATATAGTGAAAGAAGTGTTATAATTTTCCTTTAAGGCCATCATACTCAGGGAACTTTCTTGATATCACACACGTCCATGGGTAACAGTAAACATTGATCATCGTGGTCAAGAAGGTCGTTGTCACATTTTCCCGCCTCTTCTATAAAAGAGCGCTTGTTTACCGGCTATTGAATTTAAAAAAGAAAATAAACTTACATTACACAAACCTGGACGGCTATCTAGTCGTTCGGCACAAATAATAACTTTCTCCAATAAGCTTTTAAGAGGTTCTCTGATATAATATGGCAAATCGCTCAAACATTCCTCAGCTGATAGTCTGCGTACATCTATCTTTTGTAAGTTGTTTATAGTTTTTCCCATCTGGAAACGATTAAAATCGTTACTGGCGTAACATCTCTATTTCCCTCAATCGATTCACTAGCTACTTTTGTACCTTCCGCGTGTTTAGCGCATTTAACTATGTTATATATAAAAAAAGTCGATATATAAAAATATAAATATTACCTCATTCAACCCCCGACCAGCTACTATTAAAGTATCTTCTCCTGTTAAATCTTCGAAAAGCGGCAGATTAAGTGGTTGGATCGTGTCCGTGAATTGCAAGGGTTTTGAGAGATGTATTAAAGCTATGTCATTTGCTGGAACCCGTATATTAGGATCAATCAATCTCCCATTGTCAGGGAACACTATCCGGTCGTACGTAACTATTTTGCTGGCTTCGAATGATGCGCCGCCTACCCAGACGAAGTTCAAAAATCTAAAACGAATTCAATCTACTTTATAATTGACACTGCGTGATGCCTGGCATTCGGTAACGCGCTCGATACTGTTTGAAACTTAACCGCTATCACAGGAGGGAATGGTTTCAATCCTGCAGGCACCTTTAATTTTATAATAAGATTTAGAATTTATTGTCACTTGCTAAATGATGGAAAAACTATGATAATGGCGATTAAAAGAATTAGAAGTGTGTTCGTAAACAAGTTCAACACCTGGGAAGACTGACTTCTTCTTCACTATGTTCAGCTGGCAGTAAGGCCTGTAAACTTAACCCTCACGTTACGAGAGCAAATCCAATTCAAGTATGAGCTTTTTTATGTTGTTAAGATAGCAAAGAAGCTGACAGTGCCACCAACCCCTGCCGCCCATGGACATTGTAACAAACTTCGGGTAGGACTAAGGGGGGACGGGAATTGGTTAATAGGTCTTGTTAGTAAATATTTATTTTTATCTTAGTAAATAGTGAGTATTTATGGACGGACGATAAAGATAAAAGATTAAAGACGTCGAAAACAAAGAAGAAGACGATAAAGGATGATGGATGATAAAGCAGAAATATCTTACGGTACTGCATTTTGGACACAATGAGCTGCAGTGATCACCCAGTCTTCTGACAAAATGGCGGCACCACAGTTTAATAGACTGGCATAATACGGAAAATCCTCTATGTTGACATCATTGCTATATACGAGGCGTTCGTTATAGCGGTGAATATCTAGAAATATGATGGTAACAATAGCTTTCTTCGTATACTACAAATACTCTTTACAATGCAGGCAGTTATGTAGAATATAAAAATAAACTATTGTTAAATAAAAAGTATTAAGTGTACAAAAGGCTGCTTTATAGCAAAATAACCCAAAAGGACAACCTTTAGGTAGGAATCTCTGAGATCGATAATAAATTAACACAATGTGTACAACAAGTGAATTTGAATGAAAATGATAAATATTACATTGACAATACTTTACAAGTCAAACGCATGGAAAAAGTTACAATAAATCGCAGCTTATTTGAAAGGACTGACATGAATTGACAGTCGGAAATGGGAATAACGCAGGATCATGTGTTACTTATTTTCCATTACTTCGGATCAGAGCAATTTGTGGGGCACTTAGTGTCAACTAAAAATATCTGGGTAACTTGTATATAAAAAATATACATATTTTTTCTCGCACGATTTCAGAAAAATTTTGGTATCTAACTTAAATTGTATTATGCCTTACTTTAGAAACATATTTATGTAATGTAACATTTCATTAAAAATTGTACTCACCGAATCCTCCAACGTATTTGAATCTATTGAATGTACAAAACAAAATGAAAGTTTTCAACACAAGCAAAAACATGTCCTCGAATACGTTCTATTATTACAGAAGCAAAACCTACAGTGCCCTAAATCCAATACGGCGTATCTTTTATTTATTTAGCCAAACGTTCCCGACATTCCAAAGATTCACGCTTCATGGTTGATTGGTGATAAAATAATAGTTATTTTGTATGATACATAAATAAACGAGCGTTCGTAATATTTTTCGCATTACAGAACGCGATAAATTGCTTTACGTAATAGTTCGCATGTCTTATGACGGTCAAACTGATGTATTGTATGTGTTACGTAAAACGTTATGTATTTATCTGTTAGGTGTTGTCTAACGGAATTACGTAACTTATTACTATTTTATCAAAAATTGAATGCGTCATGTAAGTACCTACTCGTACTTATGTAAATAACCGATGATAATTTATTTTAGTAGGACGCTACGAAATTTATTACGGAACATTACCTTTTATTTATTACAATTTATAATAAATTTATTACCATTTATAAGTAAAGTAATAAAAGTATTAAGTCTAAAAGTTTTAAAATAATACGAAAAACAGTTCCCATGGGTTAGGACCCGAATTCTCAATTTGTCACTGGCTTATTAGTTTAACATAAACAATTAAATAATACTATATGTTTTGCATACATACACAAAGCTTTTTTAATAAAATATAATATTTTAGTTTTATATCATGACTATGCATATAAACAATAATCTTCTGAAATATTGTAGGCCTAATTTATGGGCAGAACGTACAGGTGATTTATTAAGGAATTATTATTAAGGAATTATATAGCTTAACATTTTTTGTAACCTACGTTTAACAATAAATGATTTGATTTGATATGATATGTATTCAAACAATAAGGATTCAAAACTGTACTGTAGTATGTGTCTCCATCCATAAAAGTATAAAAATGGTGAGTACCCGTTTGCATTTGAACTATATTACCAAATCTTCTTAGCCAGCAAAAAATACTGAAAGGTGACCGTAACTCTGTACGCCGCGTCGTTCTCACGACCTCTTGTCTGGTTTTCATTACAAAATAAAGAAAGATGGGACAAAGTAACAGTTTGTTTCCCTACTCAGTAAACAAAATACGCACTTATTTTATCCATTGTATCGAGGGTTGAAGTATAAAATATCCGCAACAGGAAATGAGATTCCGTGGGTTCCGATCAATAAGAGGACTTGCGCTACGTTCATCTGCTCACAGAATAGCTCACGACAGAAGACAATAGATGCGACAGATTCCGACGACATTAAATAATGCTATACAGACCCACTCTAGGATTCCGTGTTGTGGATGCCATGGACAACACAGAAACAAAATCTTACACCCAGACCGCGAACAGAAATTTTAATTCATCATTGGAATCGAACCCAGTACCCTTTGAACGGCGATCCAGCGTAGTAACCATTACGCCATTCAGGTGGACATTCTGACGACATTAACAAGCTTATGTGTGATTGAAAGTACTGCCATGTATTTGTGATGTGTGATGAATTAAGTCTTAACACCCTACTGTTATCTACGAGTTGACCTAACATCTGTTATCTACGACTGTTATATCTGTTATCTACGATCGATGAGGAGTCTTAGGTATTTGTCTGCTGGGTAACTTTATGTGAAGTGTCGCATAGAATTGAATGTCTTTAAAATGTCCATACATTTATAAAGTGTTTCTAGTAGTATTTTTTTTAATTTTTCAAAGTATTTACAAAATAATAACTGAGGTTTTATAAAGCTCACACTGAAGCTTTGGTATACCTAGCTAGCACCAGAAAAAAAGTAATAAAAATGTAATATTATATCACACGTCTCGTCTACATCCGCCGCTTTATATTTGACTTGCGGTAAACATAATATGAGAAACAATATGAAAAACAATACGTAGGTACGATGTTAAATGTAAGAATGATACGATACTATTGGAGCGTGAACAATATCGCAAAATATATCCAATAATGTTTTGACATAATTTATTTTATGTTTGTGAGTCTAGCAAATGTAGGAGCGGTCGAATGACCGTAATAGAAAATTATTTTAGGGCGATATTTCCACTTATTATTCAGTTTAGCTGTCGATTCTAATTGATCAATGAAGTTAAGCAAATCCGGCCGCGATGGAAAGGCGGAAAGTTGATCGCTTGTGGCAAAAATGTCGTATGCGTTGTCGTACTTCAAAGGTCGTCTCAGTTGTTATTGTTAGATGGCAGTCGATTAACCATGTCGGAAACTTTCAGGCGGCATAAGAACTTCTGATACTACACTTTTTTCCGCACCAATTCGTACTAGACTAGCATGGTGGACTAAGCTCTAGAGGTCTGGGTCTTCTCAGTTTTAAGAAGAGACCCATTCTGTAGTGGACCATTAATACGTTGAGGCCTTTATTTTTAATACTTCTTAAATATCAGAGGTCTAGTGGGAATAACTTTGGACTAACTAAACATTCAGAATTGAGACAGCGTGGTGAAATACGCTGTAAGCTTGAACATTTACTTGAAAAAATGGCGTGTCAGGCCCCTCGCATTGTAGGGTTCCGTAGTTGCTAATTTAATAAATTTAATACTACAGACTGGGTATGAAAAAATAATTCAGAAACGGTGTAAACAAAAAAACTTTACGCAAGATTTCGTCAACAATTTTTACAAGTTTTACAGTTTTGTTGATGTTATAAATATATATAACTGTGTCAAATTATAGCTTTCTTCCATACAGCCTAAAGGTTTCTGAGTTATATCCAAGATGGACGGACAGACGGACAGACGAACAGCCTGGAACTGTAAGGGTTACGAATTTCTACGGAACTCTAAATAACGCCGTGAAGCGCTAAGTAATTGACGCCGTTATTTATTGGGTACTAAGCACTGCTATACGAGTTCTTTTAAAAAGGGTCCATCTTTACGACTGGTACTTAGTGAGGCATCAGGGCCTTAGAAATATCCTAAGGACGCTTTGTTATCATCATGTGATCTATTTGTTTAAACTCATATATGCTGCATATACAAAATAAGCGATAGGTCAAATTCGTTTAACCGAAACTTAATATCGAAATTAACAGTTCCTCCCTAGATATTCGCTTTGGAATTTACTGTAACATCGAACAAAAATTACCAGGACTTCGGAACGATTAGGTATTCATTGGCCGTCCAATCGAATTATTCCATCGTTGGACGAATTTCGAGTAGAGGTAGCGACGCGAAAGGAATTAGTCGCTGAAATTTTAAAAAGATCAATGCCTAATAATTCGATATCGAATGAATCGTCTGTAAATTTGTAACAGACGTGCTTTGCATAAGAATCGATGTGCTTTAAGAATTCTAAGTAACACAAAGCTAGGGTTTTCTAGCGTAGAGTAGGACGACCACAGAGGTAGCCGAACGAATTAATAGAGTAAGCGAGTTTGTAGGAGCACAGATTTATTACGGTTTTTGTTTTGCAATATTTGTTTGATTAAACTTCTTTAGGAACGATTGAGAATTCATAACAAAAGGAAGGAAAGTTATTTGTAATATTGTTTCAATATTTTCCATTACAATAATTAAACTTCAGCCTTCACTCAAAGTGAATGTCTATTGAATGAGAAATAAATTGTAAAGCTTCTAGGTTTTTAAGCTATTTCAAATTAAGAGGACATTTTCTATTCGATTTTTTTTTATATGTACACATCAAAAACTTCACGAGTGAAGCAATGTTAATGATTTTATTTTTATTTTGGTTGGGCGGCCCTGACTTTTTATTAAGACATCTTTTTAAAAACATAATAAGTAGTGCATAGTATATTATATTCAAAAATTTTCATACAGACGCATTTCTCCTCAAACAAGTAAAGTTTTTCAAACCTCTGATCGTCTGCCGACTATCGTTACTCTCTATAGTTTACGTACCCTATAGTGGTCCCATTTCGGCATGCGACGCGACGTGACGCGACGTGCCGCGAGGTGGGATAACCCACGTCATCCTGAATGGCTCCAACGTGTATTCGGGCGGAAGTCGCATTATTCTACGATTTTTGCAGACATAATAATTTGAGACTATGCGATGTATGTTGCCTTTGCATTTTTCTTGAAGAAATATAATAATCATAAAATCTTACCAACCCAATTGACCTTTAACTCATAACCCATATTTTCTTTGCTATCCCATTTCAAGACTTCTAATTATATTAGCTGCACGCTTTCGCTTCAATAAATGTATGCCAAAAATAGCTACTCGTCTTTGTGTTAAACATTATTTATCAGGTGCTAAAAAATATAAACGTCCAAATCATAGGTACTAGGGAATCGTACAATCGGAATAACATTTAACCATATCCTTTTACTAGATTAGAACCAACTGTTAGCTAAATCTCCACTGCAACCGTCCAGTAAATAAAATGTGAAACGGTAACATACAGACAAAGAAAGAGTTAATTTGGCATTCTATAATATTAGTATATTAGCACAGTCATGTTTTAAATACCTTGGACAATATTAATAATGCTACGGTGTCGTATTGATCTAATCGGACTTTATCATACCGTTCATGTAACCTATAGGTCGCACAGTCTCAAGATGCATTTAGCAGTTCCCGAAGTACTAACTACAGTACAAAGCTTCACAGTAGCTGAATAGCCAATTATACCAGTTGAATACTCTTTATTACGCGTGTACAAAATTGGGTTTTTACAAAACTACGTAAGAGGGAGCCAAATTATCATCCCCGGTAGTATGTTAATTAAAATGGATCTTCATAAATGATATACCGCTGGAATTTCGGCTCGGAACCTGTACAAAAGTGGGGCTTATTCTCTTCTATTTAGACAGTAATTCGAATGCAAATACGTATTCACTGTGTCCATTGACGACGGTGTTCCGTATAATCGTCGTATATCCGATAGCTGTCATATTATTGGATGGTACGACGGAAATATCTTTTTACCTGACAGCGAGAGAAGGATAGTCATGTTTTTCTGCGTATTTGTGGTGCATTTCGATTTCTTTGGAATGCTCTATACCACCTCATACTACTTGAATTGAAATGATAATAATTAATATTGATACTTTGTTATGAGATGACCGGGGGAGTTTCTTTCCGCTTTCGTCTCCTCCATACTAAAGCACCTTTACCAAACTTGGTTAAATAAAAAAAAATGTGCATTAAGTGGACCATTGATACCTATAGATACAAATAAAGATTTTAAATTTTTGAACTTGAGGGATTTCAACATAATGAAGTATTATTTTGAGAGTAATTATATTTTTTCCTCTCCAATTTTTAGCAGTCAGATGATTTGTGTTCAACATTATCACTATAAACATTACCCTTATTTCTCGGTCGGGTAAAAACAGCGACGACGTATTATTATATTACCTTTAAATTATAAACCGGAAGCCATTGGACACAAATCCCTACATCCGAAGTTCTGATGTAAATGAAGTACTCGAGTTAACAGCGAGCTGTATTTTAATGCATTCTAAAATTTGGACTGCCAGCCACGAGCGGCTTTTGAGGGCAAAGAATTGGGAACCAACAAAATTGCTTTAATAAGATATACCAATGTGTGGCGTTCATTAAAACCATAAAAAGAAGTTGCCAGTATTCATCCGTTATGGTCAGTAAGGGATGGTTATAATTGTGGTTATTTTATCTTGTTTTAATAATGCTTAGGGATCTAACAGATTTTGTTTGGTAACTAATGTTATCTCTTATTTATTTATTTATTTATTTATTTACTCTTTATTGTACACCTTAGGAAATATTTACATAGGAAGAAGATACAGAAAATACAATAGGCGGTCTTATCGCTAAAAAGCGATTTCTTCCAGACAACCTTGGGGTAGAAGTTAAGATGCCAGGAGAAACATTAAAGAAGGTAGGGTGTACACTTGACATGATTAGTGCAAAGTAATGTAAGAAACAAAAGGTAAAAGAGAATAGGTAAAAGAAATAGATACACATAGATAGACAATGTTAATAGCTATTGGTATTATAGTGTGGATGACAATGATAGCGTGAAAGGAAAAAGATAGACCGAGTTAAAGTTGTAAGTAATACGATTTGACTTTAGATTTAAAGGAATTAAGGGATTCAGCTTGTCGAACAGTAAGAGGAAGGGAGTTCCAAAGACGAACCGCAGTAGTAGTAAAGGAATTTTGAAAGAAGGAAGTTGAGTGTAAAGGAGTGCTGAGAGTAAGGTTATGGGAAGAACGTAGAGGACGATCATGGGTTTGGTGAAGGAATTTGAAGCTTTGTTTCAAATAGGGGGGATATTTAGGATTAAATAATAGACTGTAAAGAAGAGAAAGAATGTGAGCATTACGGCGAAGACGGATTGGGAGCCACTCGAGTTTACTGCGAAAATCTGAGACATGGTCAAATTTCCGAAGGCCGAAAATGAACCTTATACATAGATTTTGGAGACGCTCGAGTTTGTTTAGTTGCTCCTCTGTGATGTCTAGATAGCACACATCGGCATAGTCAAGGATAGGTAGAAGCAATGACTGAGCAAGCAAAACTTTAGTAGAAATGGGTAAGATATTTTTGAGCCTTCTTAGCGAGCCTAATGAAGAGAATAATTTTCTGCTTACTTCGGTAATTTGAGGTGTCCAGGAAAACCTTTGGTCTAAATAAATACCTAGATTTTTGACCTTTTCAGCGTATGGTATAGTTATACTATTAATTGTGACACACGGCAATTGTGACCAGTCAATTCTGGCGATTAGTCGAGAACTACCAATAATGATGGCCTGGGATTTCTCGGGATTTATTTTAAGGCCAAAGTTTTTGCTCCAATTAAATATGTGTTCTAGATCTGCATTAGTAGATGTGATCGCTAGTGGTAAATCATTTAGAGATGATTGATGGTAAATTTGTAAGTCATCAGCGTATAGATGGTAGAGAGAAGATAGATGAGGTATGACAAAGTTGATAAAAATAGAGAATAGAAGAGGAGACAACACGCCACCCTGTGGGACACCAGTAGACGTGACAATCCAATCAGAATATTTGTCTTGAATTTTCACACGTTGACGGCGTCCGCACAGGTAACTACGAAACCAGTCAATTGTAGTCGGAGATATGTTGTGAGCGCAGAGAACTCCAAGCAGCAAGTCGAAATCGACAGTGTTGAACGCATTGCTGAAATCTAGCAGCGTCATCACCGTGAGTTTTTGACAATCCATGCCCAGGCGTATGTCATCAGTGATTTTTAGAAGAGCAGTAGTCGTACTATGACCGGGACGGAAACCAGATTGAAGAGGGTTTAGAAGATTGTGGTTAGTAAAATAGGAGCTAAGCTGATGATGTACTAAACGCTCAAGTACTTTGGATAGGAAGGGGAGAATGGAGATAGTTTAGTTGATCCATTAGTTTTTCGTATAATACTATGACTGGTCCCTTCAAGTACTTTGCCAACAGCAACATTATACATCGTCTTTCCATAGTCTTAATTGAACTCGATTACTCTTAAATATAACACAAAATGTTTATTAAAATTAGGTCACCCATTTAAGGGTTTAGAAACAAAGTATTTTAAAGTATAGTTTAAAGATGTATTAAGTAATACCTATTGTAAAGAATCCCAATCCTTCAATCTAAACTTGAAGACAGTGAGACTTATTCTTCGTTTCTCATAAATATTCTCTGCATATTAAATAGTAAAAGCAAACAGACGTTGAATATCTGAATTCCAATGAATTATTACTCCTCAGTTTCGAATAACAAAACTAAGAAGTTCCTTAGGAATTGAAATCTCACCTTGTTCATGAATATTTAAGGAATATGAATACCTGTATCATATTATTTGTCTCGAATTATATTACTAGAGGACGCGTTCTGTAGTCAAAACTCGACCACAACTAATTAGATCTAATTAGAATCGAAATTATGAAATACGTATTAGTGTCATCTAGGGAACATATAGGACAACACTGTTGCGCGAACACCTAAGCCTGTATGACCTTTGATTTATATCCGAAATTAAATAATTTTATAACAGACATTATTACTATACTCACTTTGCGTACATCTTCTCAATATAAACTTTGTATGTCAATCAAGTACCTACCATCTGTTCCACCGTAAGTAAATTCCTTAAGTTCGTAACACATTAGTCTTACATTTTCATGTCACTAGAGAATTTATGCAAAATAATAAAGAAAAGTAAATAAATTCAGATGTTTTCCCCTAAAGCTGATGGAGAGGAATAAATAAACAATAATTTTCTTTGATCATTTAAATTAAAAATGATCAAAATCATTCGGAGAGTAAATTGGATTATGGCCAATTTTCTTTACTTTTGCTATTATTTACGTTACCTTTGATTATATCAGCCATTATGCAAACGAGATTTATTTTGACCTTGCCTGACGAAATTTATATTCATTGCCTAATCATAGAAAATATATAAGTTTGGTACATTATTTGTGATTGGCTTGAATAATGTGTGATAAGCTTGAAAGACATTATATATGATATTTTAAAATGAGTTGCGTAAGATTTAATAATTACGTAATTTTTTTCTGTAAAATTCCGAAAATGGTTTTTACCCAAAAATATTCCGTACATGTCTCTCCTTTTATGTCCTTCAAAATAATTTGTCATAATAATGTAGGTTTTTGGCGCGTGATGCGAGCGTTGCCAGCAGTTCCATTTTCAAATTGCAACTAATTAACGGTGCATCTGTTGTTTCTTTCCGTGCATATACTCGTAAGTGGAAAAGAGACGGATGTAGAGCGAATAATATGATTCTTACAGTTGCGATTCGTTTTACGTATTTTTGTTGTTTAATTTAACTGTAAAATCTAACAAAATCTTTGTAAAAAGAGGCTAAAAATATTTGCTAAATGTAGTTTGAAACTGTTAAACCTATTTTGTACTCTTATTCCAACCAAAATTGTATGACAATTCTAAAAAGTAAAGATTTTGTTTATATTTTCCTAGAAATATTCTTAATTTTGTTTCACGACCATTAATCCAGCCTTTACACATCAGAAGCACGCCATTCTGAAACAAAAGCATTTGCACTGCATCCGAAAGACAAAAACATAAAGAAAGACCTCGAATACACTTTGTTCCAACGTCTACATCACATAAATTGTCCCAGGAACAAAAGCTGAGGAACAAGACAAAGGTCAAAGGGTTTTATTTCTAACTACCCCCGAAATGATTAATTATTTCATCCGAACTAGGGCATTGGATTACGCCCGGTCGGCTTTCAAAGCCACTTCTCCCCAATACATCATATCTTTATATCCTCCTGTCATAAAATGTAGTGGGATAAAAAATAAGTCCTTAAGAATAAATGATCTTCTATAAATTAATGGATGGCGGTAGAAATATTTCTCGTAGACATTTCTTGTTTGTATGACTTGCTAATATTGACCCTACTAAAACTATACTTACTACGGGATCTAAAAGCTATTTCGCTTGATATTTGTCTTGATAAAATTTAGAAAATATAGATAACTTATTTCACGTTTTATTTCTTAAATTATTTTTACTTTATTGTCACGACTCAAGTAACGATATAAAATGTACTTGATGTATACATCTTTGATATCAATAACGTCTAAAGTAAAATTTGGGTGAAACATGAATATAAAAAATTACTTTTCCTACGCACACCCAACTGCATATACCCGAGCTATTTTGGACACACACTTTAATTTTATGGCAATTTGTGTATGTATCGTGATACTTATTGAAAAATTGGTGAATAAGACCCAAAGCACAAATTAGAATAAATTACAAGTATATAAACGAGAAAAACCACAAATTAAAGTGAAATTATTGAGCTCCAAGCAATTTATAAACACCCAAAATTATAAGTAATTAACAAACCATCCCACAAAATGGACCAATCGAAAGATGCGGTTTAGTTGGACTATAATTGCAACTGTGGTAAGTGGCAGCCGCGTTGAAATGTAAAATTATGGGTCGGTATACCGCCAAGGTACCAATAATCCCTACCTTACATCACTAAAGTTCTCGACTGTATAAGCGTGACAAAATTAGCTATCCATTGAGTCGTAGCGACGAACGTAGAACAATGGAAGCCGTATCGAGCGTTCAGTGTGTATCATTGGAGATATGCGAACGTTGCGACATATCAAAGTTGGATTTGGTCCAAAACCAGTAGAGTTGTATGCCCCGTGGGCCCATTAAAAGTTGCTATTGTTCCGCCCTCAAAACTCTTGTTTCAACGAATAAAAGCTATTGTTGCATTATTCACGAGTGGACACGGATTGGTCTCGAAAATTGTTGGGAAACAAAATTCGTTTACCAGTAAAATTGTCGGTGACAATACGAGGGACCCACGCTCGCTAGTTCCCACTTCGGTCAACAGCTAGGATATACTTTTGATCTGTCTGGTGTACACATTTTGAAGGATGTCTGAGGACTGGCTTTAGATAACAAGAGCACTTAACAGGAAAATATGGCGGCGACACTGGCTATGACTACACGCAAATTCAATTTTATTTGGATTTGAATATAAATCATAAATTGAAACGGTATACAATGTACGTAAGGTACCTACCAATGTTCTCTACTAATATACACTTATATTATATGAATGGTATTAATAATCTTTTTATAAAATAATGTAGATCACAAAGAAGTAAATAGCACAAGGTATTTTCTCTTAGATTATACACATCGTATCTTAATAAGTGCCATAATTTAGTACCTACTGTTATGATCTTGTAACTACTAAACGATTTGACTAATTGAGACCGCTTTCAGCATTGTTTGCTTTTTCAAAACAAAAGTTTTACGTCAAACATTTGTACAATAAAGCAATAGCATTAGCCAAAAACATTGTGGTAAGGGAATCTTCAACAAAATGTCTTCATGACCAAGTTAATGTAACCGTTCTATTCGTTCTTTTCAAGCATGCACTTAAACTAGCAACATTCTTCAAAGAATCCTTTACGAGAATTCTTAAACCCCTCTTCTAGAAAATTGTTCGCAGGTTTGCAAACTGTTTTAAATTCAACAGTCGTCTCCGGGCCGAGGTCGCTGTAGCACATCCACAGCTGAGGCTTAGATGGATATACAATACACGACGATTATAAGTGGTTTTCATAATAATACGACTTAGTCCAAGTGTTGCTATATAGAAAAGAGATTGCTAATATAGAAAATGAACAAGGAAAAGTTCATAAATTTTAAACGGTAAAATTGAGTTATAAAAAGTACGAATTGCATGAAAATTCAAATCAACTGCATATACAGATATTTGTCATGTGTTAAATAATCCCTTTGATTTGATATCCAACATAATTATCATAATTTATTCAGTTCATAACTTCATGTAGGCAGAGGGCACCATATATATAATTTGGAATGGGCAGTAGGTGAAAAAGTATCACAGTAATAAAATCTTGCTTTAATGCTACGTCTTGCGTATATAAATGTACCAGTAATATGCAATACACACTGCAGTAATGCTCTACACCGTACTACAGTCCTTATAGGTAGTACGAGTAAGCAAAGATCAGTATCAAGTACCATGGCACACCAAACTCGTAGGCTTAAGATATTAATATACTGATACACGTCTCAAAATCATAGGAGAGCGTCACTAATACCCCTCAACATCAGATACACCGAGGTAATAATGTATTAACGCCCGGTAAACGCTTGTTTAGGGAAACGTTACAATATCACACCGGGATTAATCCGATGCTAGTAACCCTGTTCTTAGTAGCGCGCTTAGTAAAGCTTAGTATGTTACTCATACTAGGAATTTTTAACAAAATTGTAAGAAGGTTAATTCAGCACATTGTTTTGTAAATTTTACTTTAAAGAGTGTTTTTGATATAGTGACCAAAACTTTTGTGTGTCTGACTGATAGGGATTTTCGGCTATGTGGAACCAATAGTCATGTATGGTTTAGTGATGTGGGTAGGGAATTTTATTCACCCATTCATCTACCATCAACAGAAATCTAAATATTTTACACGTGTTTTGAATGCTAAAATGGGCCAGGTCGTAAATTAGTTCCATTGCTGTAGTAGTCACTCTCGTCATATTGTGTACAGACGAGGGATTCCGAGAACAACCAAAGAAGGTGAAATTCTAAAATTCAATGTAAAAATATAATTCACTACAGAGATTCAGAGTCCAAAGAGAAAAACAAAGTACAACGAAAAGCGGAGTTTATACAAAGTTTTCAATTGTTTTAAGTTTCCTCACGTTTTTCGTGTAATTCCTTGTTAAAGCGGTCAAATTTTAGACGGAACATAACCAAATAGAGGAGCTAAGTAAAATATGACGAAGTTGTTTTAAAGTATGTTTAAATAGACTCATACGACCGACATACGAGTATGTATGTAGTATACAGATGTTAAAAAATATTTATTTACATAAAATGTATCGCAAGATTTGAACTACAGAGGCGTATAAAAAATTGTTTAATTTTAAATAATTTTTTCCTTTTTTCAGTACGTAATCTAAAATGAATCACAGTAATAGGTGATTTAGTTATTTTTTAATAAGTACAAGAATAAGAATAAGTAATAAATACAAGAAAGTATAATTGTATGTCATAACCTCGTTTGTAACTTAGGATTTACCAAGAGAAGGAGGATTAATACGATCACTTATAGCAGTTTTATTATAACCTTAATTTAATTTGTTAATATTTCGTTAAGTGAGCTGTTAATTCCTAAGGTGAAATAAATAATTTTCATTTAAAACAAAGTATGCTCAAACCATCCATTAGCTCTAATGATGTAAATTAATCGCTAAATATACTTCAAGAAAATTAATCTTAAGTTTGTTAGAAGTATTCAAATTAAAATAAAAAGAATTTCATTAAAACAAAGAACAATACCTGACATTCGAACGCGCAAATACTCAACTGATTTTAATTAGTTCAGAAATCGCTTCTGAAATGTTTAATTAAATTTTAGAACATCGAATTTACGTCCACAAGATAACAAGGAAAATCGGACATAAACAAATTCTTACAAATATAAAGACTCAGTCAATAGGAATCTAATAAGGTGCTATTAAATTTTTTCAACGATAAATAGTGTTACAATTTTTTTAGCAGGAACAAAAATTTCGGTATTCAATTCAAATTGTTTGCATTCATTTTAGTTTTTATTATCTATCGACAACTGTAAAACATGCAAAGACACAGTATAATGCATTTCGTGTTTATTTTAACATTGTCGTTATTTTATTAATGAATCAAACATACGAGTACATAAAAATAACTAGTATTCACTTATAGAAAATACCTGACTGAAATTTAAAAATATAAAATGAATAGCCTATTTTCACAATGGAAATAAATCCATTGACACGCCTTATGTTGAAATCCGTCGAGCCATTACGGCTCTAGAGCTTTCCAAAGAAATAGACATACATACAAACGCCCAAAAACATTACCCTTCTCTCGCAGTGGGGGGATAAGAAATTGACAGAAAGCCAATATAACCTCAAAAAAAACTTAAAAAGCAGTTTAGCCAAATTAAGTTACCGTAATTTGCCAGACACATTCGTATACTACTGTATGTGCAATCTGTGACACAGACAAGACACATCAAAGGACAATATAATTGCATCGTTATGCATACTAATTAGCTTTGAATATTGTATTACAGAATCTAGTAAATATTCATGAAAACATATGCAGTGCAATCATTGTTAAACCTGCAATATTATATTGTGGCAACATTATTACAACCTCGCTATTTGTAGTTTTATAAAGCTCGTTTATAAACGCGTGTGTAGTTTATTAGTAGTAATATTGGTCTGGTTGATTACATCGAAGCTGATTTGAATAAAAATTTGATAGTATTTTGCCTAGTTACTAATATCGATTAGATATCACTATAAATTGGTTTCTCCCATTTCGGACGAATTACCAACTTTTAGGCTTATTAGACTATCAGGTTATAGGAAAAAATGAAATTAAAATAATTGTTATGTTATTTCAAAAACTATGTGCGGGGAGTCTGTTTCCCCTTTCTTCTCGTGAATATTAAAGCACCTTTAAAAAAGGGGGTAGATTAAAAAAAAATTACGTGCAGAAGTGTATCATTGATACCTACATAAATTAATTATACCTATTGATTTAATTTGATTAAAACAAAGTATATTAGTTCATATACTTTTATTTAAATATTTCTGAAGCATATATATTATTACACCCAGTTATGAACGCGTACCGTAGAGCTCGGATGATTGGTTCTCATACGACCGTGTATAATTAATATAATTACCCTGTATAATTCGCTTTAAATTTGCGCTAATGAATATTAAAATGCATGAAATTAAAAACTTGGCGTGAAAATGTTTCGAACATCTGCCGGTGGAAGTTCCCGCGGCTATTGGGCTGAAATAATGGGATTTTGAGTGTTCCTCAGTTGGTCGTCCTTACTGAGGCTTTAATCGGAACTAGTTAGTTCCGATCGAGTTTTTGATTTGAAAGCGGATTTCCGATTAATCGGAATATGATTACGAATTCGTTACAAAGACGTTAACTCGGGAACTATTACGTATCGAGAAAGTACCTAAAAACTAAGGTTTGCCATTTGCCAACCATATTGTCTTTGAATTTGTCTATGTAAATAAGGCTGGCTTTAGGAGAAATGAATTAAATTAAGAATTTGATTCGGTAAGTGGCGCTCATATTAAAACTTACAGAAGAAAAGGCTAAAGTATTAGTTATATTGAAATATTGTTATATAAAAAAATTTACAAGAAGATACGAATTTACCAAACGTACTTGAAAATTGAAAGTCTGGAGTACTTAATGGAACGCTAAAGGACCGGAAAAACTGTTAGAGATAAACTATGTTACAGAAAAACGTCTACCAAGCTAGTTTCTACTAAAAAAAGAGGCAATCTTCAAACTACTTAACCGGTTTTAAAAAATCTTTCTTGAGTATAATGCTACATAATACTGATATTACTTATCATCGTAGAGGCTATATTTAAAACAAAATCTTAAATGAACTGATCGAAACCGGGGCGACCAGCTAGTGTTAAATAAAACGACAGATCATGCCGCGTCACATCGCCGTCTCATCTTCATTATCAATGTCGTAAAGTCGTGAATAAAAATATGGCATATTTGGGCAATATCACGCGCGCGCAACAAAACAGGAATCCGGCCTTCTTACAACAAACTCACCATACCATAATTTCACTCACGTCCGCCTATAAAGACAAACCCTTCCAGCCCCGGGGAACGCCTAAATGATGTGTTCGTCTGTGCACGCGAGGAATTTGGAAAATAAAATAAGAAATACAAAGGTCATTACAATTTTGTGACCCGGGACACATAAAATGGGCACCGACGAATAAATTCCTCCTTTTTCTCAGCCCACGCTAGTTGACAATTCGTATGACAACTCGTGTTTTAAGACTTATTTTACGTTGGTTAGACAGAAGGATTTAGCAATACATACTTAGGTAATACAAAAAGGGATGTTAAGATACATAATATGCCATACGAATTTGATAGTAAAATATTACACATTAAATAAGCATATTAAACCTAGGGAGTCTTGAAACTTAAGCGGCACCATTTATCGTTTAGTCCAAGCAAATCTCTAGTAAAAAGGCAAACATGTTGAAATCGCTATACTCTCTACCACTTAGTTATATTAACAGTACTCCTATGTTGTGGTTCCTTGCCTGACCAATTTTCTATCACCCGCCTTCTAAAAACCACTATTCTCGTAGATAAATAAATATACAAAGGTTTTCACTGTCATTTTATCGTTTTCAATAGTTTATCGTACACCGTACCAGTTGTAACCGTCAAGTGTGATGATGATAAAAATTTATCGAGGCAACAGTTTAACGCTCGTAAACCAACGTTCATTTTCGCAAGTAAGCTACAGTACGTCAGTATAAAATTGACTTGTCATCGAAACTTAACCGTAAAAGAGGTGGAAGGTGGTACGGAGACCAATTATTCTTGTTTTGTTCCTCATACATTCTTCACTTACATAAAACGAGAAATTCGGAGAGTCGTTTGAGACTTTCAAATGTTTTTATCGAACTGACGCCATCCATAACTATTGTGGGATGTTTGGATGTCGTTCACTTCTTTACATATTACTTCTGTAATGTAAATGTGTACAGGTAAAGGTAAGACAACTGAGAGGCTTGGGAGTCACACACACAGATTTTTTTTTTTCAGTGCGCCTGTCAGTTAGATGTAGAAAGTGATCGGCGCGGTTGATTATACAGTTAACGCCGAAAGTATGTCAAAATCAATACGCGAGAGTAAGCCATACAAACGCGAAGTCAGCTGGTATTAATTCTAAGAACACCCTCCATTTCCTGTTAAATGCGTTTCACAATCAGTGCCGCGATAAAGATAATCTTGATCGAAACGTTAGCGCCTTTTACAGTGCCTACAATACGCGCTCTCGTCGTGGCGACGTTAGCGTAGACGATACGAAATTTCCCCCGAGACTGTTTGCGTAAAACCCGTTTTATGAAAATGTGGGAAAATGAAATATGTGGGTTGTAATTGAAATATAATTCTGTTATGAGCGCTGTAGCTTTTTTCTTCGTCTACATTTTTCTTGGTTAGCGACACTTCAATGATGCAAAAGAAACTGGTTGCCCGACATTATTTTGCATTGGCAGAAATAAAACCTTTCTCGCGATAAAAATTATTACAAATTTTACCTCGCCGTACAAGCTTCAAACACACACGTTCAGATAAATCGAATTACTTTAATTTAAAATCATCGTTTCTGTCAATTTCTGACTCTCAAGGAACTCGATCTCGGGAGCCGTTGAACAACAGTTTGATGTAACTTATTTACAGTGGTATCTATTTCAAATGTATCTAGTAAACTGCTATAAATGTAGCTAGTTGCCACCTAGCACCATCTAGTGTGTAAAACTAACAGACGCTCCTACAATTCATCATTCAGCTACGTCTCACGAACGACGGCGACACACGGACGGACGTCGTGTCGAAAGCGCTGGCGACACACGACACACAAACGTAATTTCCCACGAGGCGGCTTTAGTATACCCTTTATATGAAAATGCTCAATATAGAAGAAATAATTGAAAAAGCGCTCATATCCCGTAGCCTTGTACCGATCGCAAGGATCGACTTTCCAGGCCGTTTCCAAAACTCGATCTTATCATAATCTCAGACGGTACTGCCTGCTAAAGTATACCTTACAACAATAACCAATACTATTTCAATATAGTATGACTTTTTGACTCGGTGAGTAACTAATAGTGACCATAGAACCGCTTCAAATAGTCGGTGCCGGCAGCTTTAAACACAATCGTGCCGTCTGAAAATACGAGTAGCTTAAAGCAATTGCTTCATACAATCACGCAGGCAGGCTAACTTCCGACCATGACCACTGACCATGTTACCATGTAGTAGGTTGCGGTTACTTTTATCGGCGGTTTCCATGAAAACAACCCATTGTTTAACATTCGCCACGCGCAACAGTCCGCAGCAGTAGGGACAAATAATTTCCCGAGGGACCAGTACGTTCAACCGTTTCTTGGTAATTATAGATAAGAACCAAAGGTCAAAAATCTGGTCCACTATGTCTTGAAACACCTACCCATCAAAACAAATAAGATATACATAATATAATACGTAGTTTTCTTAAGAAATTCCATTACAAGGATTAAGATGTAAAATTATTTGGCTTTAGGTGCCTAGGATTCTTGGAAATACGTATTCAAAGTAAATAATAATATAATGCTAATATAGAACCAATCATGAAGATTTATTTATAGATATTTACGATTCCACATAGAATAGGCAACTAATGTCCAAAAATGAGTCTCTATACAATTAAATTAGCATACTTACAGTGAAGATCTAGTCTATGTTTTGGCCAATATATATTTGATTATTTAATTTTCTTTGCAATCTTAACAGATCGTTAATACGAAATACGATCGACGTACGACGAATTTTTTCTAATAATAACAAATTTATGTACAACTGACTTCCGAAAACAGTTTACGCTAACCTCGTACCTTTTTAAGACATTCTTCTACCAAATTTTCTTTGATACTCTCTTTCGATTTATTGATCGCGGGTCTACAACGCGTGCGTAAGGCGGTCAACTAATTTCCCCAGAGACATTTAGTTCGTCGACATATTTGTAATTACAGAAAACAATATCAAACTTTATTGGATATTCGAACGTGTACGAACTTACAACTAAAAGTGGACATTGCTGGTGACGATAATTGGGCTACAACTTTATTCTTTTACTAGTCATTTAACTGGCTTTAATATATTAGTTGCCTACAGAGTACTGTTTTCACATCAATTAAGAGTCTTAGCGCATATTCCTCTACCTTGCGCCTTGCTATCCGATCGGATTGGTGATCATCAACGGGGTCACCATTGGGGAGGGAAGGGGACTCTATGCCTACATGTCAAGGAGCAACTTATGTCCAATTTTTTGTTGATTAGGATACAAAAAATAAGTAAGTTTATCTATAAAACTAACATGTACAGATGAATGATGCATTTGTTTGGATATTAGAAATGCTAACAAAAGACATGTGTGAAGTTCACACTGTTAACATAATGATTGATTTAGAGTTTTTTGCTCTCCCCTATTTTCATGCAATTAACTTCTTTTTCCGATGATAGTACCTGAGTTACGTGTATAAACAACATCTCCTTGGAGTGGTTTATATAAGTTTTAAAACAACGTTCGTTATTTAATTCGTTATTAATTTATCAGTAGCTAGAAAGAACCTTTTAAGTTAGCGCGGACTTCCTCATTTAGAGCTTACTAATTACCATGACTATCAGTTATTTTGACTAATGACGGCTCCAAACCATTTAGAGATGACTGGCCGGCGAAAAATAGTTTTACTGCTATCAAGAGGCGCCCTCTAGGGTTCTATTCTGAAAACATTTTAAATTTGCCACAATAGACACCGAATTTTTTTGGTCTTAAATTTGATGAAAAACATAGTCTCTGTACTTTTAAAATAATCCGCCTATCATACGATCAATAGCCACATGAGACGATTAAAATCTAAATAATTCTCAAGAAATCGTTGTTACAATTAATAAGAGTAAATAACATAAGGCGTAAAATACGAATGTATCGTATTAAAAAAAAATCATAGTTAATTTGCTAAAGCAAAATAAAAACACAAGTCTTAAAAAAACTGCGCAATGAAACATTACAAGCAACTTAAGCGTATCGAACCTTTAAAATGTACACCGACACCTACGAATACAGGCTAAAATTTCTAAATGTTGTATACAGCCGATATCCGCTTTACTCAGCTGCCTAGTAACAGCTACAATTTCCGCCGGGACTGCTTGTGACGGAAAACTTTTAGCAACCGTGTCACGGCCGCGACTATTAATAAATTCGGGACTGAATTGGAACGCATCAACAACAAACTGTTACGGAATACTGTCAAAAAAATTCAGTGAAGTGCGAGTCCGACTAGAATAGGTGCCGTGGATTGTATTGTTCTAGTCTAAATGTCCAAATGACTAAAATTACACTGTAGGTAATCAAATTGACCCAAACCTAAAAGATGAAAATCTTTACTTATTTCATACGTGTTTAACACACACAGTTCTATATTGTAGGGATGTGATAGTCCAAATGACAATATAAAAGCGTACTCCAGCACTCAAGCCTCCAGCTAGAGCACGGCGATTCGTTTAGCGGCTGAGTCATGCATGAGGGTGGTCGCTACCCAGGCAGACTTTATATGAAATGATTATGATACCAGTAATAATATTAATTAAGAACTTAATAATAATGTTGATAATATGGGCTACATTAACTTAGATGAAGTCATTATGTGCGGTCGCCTATGTCGTCTTTTACAGACCAGATTGTCAACCTTCATACATTTTAATAACATTTCGTATTGATCCCCGTTAATAACATTACCAACCGTCGCCTGCCAATACAATCACCAAATCAATTGCATTCCCAATCCGCAACTTTAATCTAAAAGGAGTTCAAATGGAATTACTCTCAGCCCTAAGGAAGTTAAATAAAAGGTCGCACAAATTGAATCGGTCGGTGCATTTTCTATGTTATTGCTCTCGGAGTTAGTCTCCCCTGGTAAAAACATTTTATAACGATTTTATTGGGGTTTTGAAGATGTCATTAACCGTATTGATTGCAATTTAACGATTGAAAGATTTGTCATCTCCGACATCAACAATATACTGTACCTACTCATATTGTATTATTGTAATTTAGGATGGAGACTAACTTTCTTTACTCGATTTACGTGTGATTTGAGTTTTGTAGTTATTATAAGTGCCGGGTTTTGAGTGTGCCGTTACCGTGAATAAAACTTGAACCCAAAACAAAACATTTCCCACCTACCTAAAATGTTGGAGTCTTCAAGCAAAGAGTATAATTTTAGGCTTTTACTAAGTTAGTATGCTTTCCATCTACATCTCCACTTACTTATGAGTGGGATTGTCGTCAAGCACTAACTGATCTTAAATAAAAATAATAATTTGCTTGCAAATCGGGCGACATCGCCTTTGGATGACAATTAAGTTTAGTCGTGTCGTCTAACTGTCGCGATGTCGTCGCACGTGTTTAACCCTTTGCTATAACATCGTGAACACAAATTACCAGCTGTTAACACTAAGTTCCTCCGTCTGTATAAAACTTCGGACTCGTCGTAAATAATGTTTTATTTACCTTACGATGCGACATATATTTTCGACTGCGTACGGATATACGGTGAATTGATCAACTTTCAGGAGCATTTGCAGATAACTTATCACAGGGTGAAATAGACCGTTTTTCCCTGAGATAAGATCTAAATCCGATCGAGCATAAAACTAAGCTTAGAAGCACGTACAGAATACACATGTTCTAGAACGTCCGCTGCCAATGTTTTATGGGCGCTACTCGCGAACAGATTTGAATTTCGAGTATTCGTTTTTGTTATTTCGAATTGGCAACAGATTATTTTTATATTTTATCAATGCTGTTGCCAGTACGTTATTTTTTTCGTACGACTAATAACTATGCTCGTATTTTTGTGCCAGAAGCCAGCGTAATTCAAATTGATTTAATATTATTATTTTCACTAAATATTGAATTAAGGAAGAACATTTTAAAATTTACTATTTCCTAGATTACAGAATGAAGACCGGATAATTATAAACGTTGATTAATGGGGATTGCAACCGCAGCGTACAAATTGCTCAAACCACTGTCAAATCGCTAGTAAACAGTGGAACTGTTAACTAAATTACACGACATTAGTTACCAATACAAAGCTGATAGCAGTGCTACCAAATTCGAAAGGTCTAAAGGTAAAAAAACAAAACAAAGAGGAGACAAATCCAAACACACCTCATTATTTGAAAATCCGTGAAGCCGTTTGGGTTCTAAAGTGTACCTAAGAAATAAAGATATACTTTATTTTGCACAAACAAGCAAAATTACATAAAAGAGATATTAGTATTTGAGCAACTACAGCACTTTATATCTCTCTTATATTGATAAATTGTCTTCTAATCAGGTAAGGTAAATGACATTTGACAGATAAATGATGTTTCAACAACCGTGACCTTAAACATATTACGCGAAGCGAAAATAAATTCATCCCTACAAAACTCTTCCAGCTGCTAGTACCAAGTTGGAAAGTCAAATCAAATAGTGAGTACAAAGGTAGTCGTATACCACACCATCGATATTAGTATTGGAATGAGCACGTAATGCTCCGTACGTGCCATCAATCCAATTTCACGGCTCCGGGTCGAGCTATCCTTTGAGTCCAGGACGGGTCGCCGCCCCAAAATATTTCCTTTTTTATCCTTTACTATTAACTGGTAGATATTATGTCGTGGTAAGTTAAGAAAGAAGTTTATTGTAGCTTATTTGCTAGTAAATTATCTGTTACCAAATCCGTTTCATAAATGGAAGTCGATGGGTGACCGCTGGTAGTAAAACATTTTGAACGTTTTCGTGCTTTAGGGGACACGTCAAGCAGTCGGTCGCGGCTAATAACATTGGTTGAATGCTTTATTGGATAGATGGTAAACATATAGAGTAAGTCTATTACAGATAGTAGTATAAAATCAAGTTTTGTAAATCGATCAAGTGGTGTCCTTGCCATAATTTCATGACAAAAACACGATAACGTTTGTTTCCCCCACAATGGCTGCATTCCGCGGGCGTCACTCGCCCAATATTTACTTTATTTCTACTATCTATTATCGCGTCTCTATCTGTACTGTCATGTGAAAAAGTGATTATGGACATGATTTGTTCATTTCCACTGATTAGAATTATTAACAATTAAGTCATTTTTTAATGATGTTACAAATGTTTTGGTCTAGCATAGATTACAAATTACATTATTACTAGACATAGCCCGCGACTTCGCCCGCGAAAAAGTACTTTAAAAAAATATTGGATTTATCCCTAGGGAACCTATAATCGGGATAAAATTTATGCTACGTCGTATTCCTAGATGTAAACTATGTGTACGCTACGTTACAGCACAATCTGTTCAACGGTTAAAGCGTGAAGGACTTACATAGGTACATCCAAACATCCAACACGTAAAAACAGATCGTGAAAATAATCCACCAGGGGCGCTGCATATCAGTCATAAATCACTTATGCATTGCACTTACTACTGGGTTATTACAATACTAAACCAGACGAGCTGAAAAATAAAATGGCAGCTAATCGGACCGTAAGAACTTGGCAAGGTTTGGCCGCCCCTCGTATAATACCGCGTGAGCACATATTATGGCGGCGCGCGCCAAACACCTCCAAGCTTGGAGGGCCGCCATCTTTTTTATCTAATCTTCATTGCACTGACGTAACCTTGTATGCCAAATTGCTTATTAAGCGAGCGGGTTAAAGACCGCCTCTTTTAAAGCGGACGGCGACTCATAACTTAGCTTTCATTACACAAGATTTTAGCTCGCGCCTTTGCCAATTTCAGGGTTCATATTTTTAATTGTGTTTCTTGGGATTAAAGTTTTACTGAAATATGACTTTCTTTTTAAATTTTACTTTGCTTAGCTTTATGAACAAAATTTTAAGTAAAATGTTTATTTCTACGCCTTTTGATTCAAGGACAAGAATTATTTTATGGAAGCTAACATCATTATTTACGTGGAATTTTATTATACGTAGCAAAAAAATATGTTTTATGAAAGAAGAGAGATGAGAAAATAAAAAATATAGTCTCATGTATATATCACACTAAAATATCTTGCACGTACCTTAAAAAAACAACAAAAAGTGTTGGACTCAGTTAGTATAAATTTGGAAAACAAAGACACTTTTCTACTCGCTTGTACGTAGTTACTGCGTACTTTATCTAACAGAGTTCAGTTAGTTCCTTTGTGCGCGCGGAATTCGGTAAAATGAATATCGCTCTTCTTTGTGTTCTAATAATCATTACGGGGGAAACGGATGGCTTCCACGTTGGAAATATAAGAGCACCTTTGAAGGAGGAGACCGGAGAAAGAATTTATTTGAGAAAATTACACAGTTTTGAACGCGACGATCCTAAAGAGGCGAAAACTGTGACATGGAACCAGATTTTGGCAGATGCACTTGTTAATCGTATAAAAGTGTTTTCATTTCATACGGTGACAGAGAATGAACAAGCAACCGACGTCGGTCATACAAACAGTTTACTATCTAATTGTCTCAGTCAGATGATGAATTTATTCAAAACCCTGATTTACGATAAAATGTACCAACGTCCTATTAAAACTGTAGTGAAAACCTACGAGGGAACAGAACTGAGCTACGAAAACACAGAAGCACACGTCACAGATAAAGATGTAAATACCAAAACTGAAACGAACAAAGATCCGAAAGATGAAGTAGAGATTATTGAGCCGAAGTATCACGGCAAAATGTGTGACGATTGCGGAGAAAACAAACAAAAGGATGCAGCCGAAAATGGGACTAGTGAAATAGTGGAAACGACTGAAATAGTTCAAACTAGTGTGGCAGGCTGCCCCGCTGGATTAGTGGCGAGTGAGGACGGAGGATGCATTGAGCCCAAATCTAAATTCATTTTGTCTATACCGTATCAATGTCCGATTGGGTACAGGCGGGATTGGCTCGGCTACTGCCGGCCTCAGCTGTGAATTGATATTTGTGACTTTTTTCGGGATTTTCGCTGTCGACAGTACTTCTGGATTTGTGAGTGACTCTCTTAATTTGGGACCTGACGTGTTGCGGAGAAAGTCTTGTTAGTGTAAAAAATTTACGAGAGCTAACGAATGTAAAAATACAACGTATTAATATAACAAATAGCTTACGTAATATTATAATACGTAGTGAAATATATTTATTTTCCTCTAATTACATATGTAATTATAGTTTTTATACAACGTTGTTAATAAATTAACTTCTATTTAAAACATCTGTTTTAATTTTGAAGTGTCAAAAACTAAATTTTTTACACTTGTTTAATTCGTGATTCTGCCTGTACAGCAAAGATTTCTGGGTTCAATTTCGTTTCAAATATACATTATTATAGAGATTAATGGTTATTCTCCGATTGAAGGTTCGTAGGGTTTAATGAAGTTATTTTGCGGATTAGTGACTGTAATTAAGCATTTTAAAAGGCTTTAGGCTGTATATTACTTTCTCTCATTTTATTAAACTGGCGATAATTATGGCGCGTTTACCAAATTCCATTACAGATAACATCACCGAAAAATTCGAGGAAAATAATCGAGCTCGCGCTGATTAAACGCCAGCATTCGTGCGCGTAGTTGATAAAAAATTTCGATGAGGTAAGGAAAGCAGAGGCATCCTACCGTATTTTCAATCAAAAGAAGTAATTCCGGCCAAAGACTCAATCAGACAATCGGCCAGCCAATTTCACGGCGCGGCAACCTCCAAAGATCGGACGTTTCTACATCAAACACACGTTTGAAGATACAAAAAGATAATTAACCGGTCGATTCCAATAATATTGTATCCTGTAATACGATTTTATTTTTATTTTTCCCATTGAAGGCTATTCGAAGAGGCCTTCAAAAGATTAGGGTGTTTCGAACGGAGAGTCGATTAGTGAGTGATTTCCACATCACTCAAGCCGGAGAAAGGTCTACTAAAACTCGATGAGCTGTTTTCCCAATATTCCACTTTATACTTTTATGAACTAACTAATAACAAAATGTATCAACGTAATGTTTATAACTAAAAGGAATTTGTATGAGTAAGCTTTAGCTATAATAGTTAATAAATATTTTTGGATTATAAATTAACGATGTTTTAATAACTGTAATATTTAGATTCTTAAATGAACAGTTTGCAGTAGTTAGTAGTTAGTTGATCACTAAAGGTAAGAAGGGATTTACTGACCCGCTTATTTTCTAAAAGAACATTGTAATCGAAAATATATTATGCTAAATAGCGCTCTTATGCTATATCTCTTTTACTATGCATTATAAACTGTTATATCCATAAAACTTAATCGATCACAAACTTAACAAGCTGAGCTATGAACGCGCAATGTACAATGTACATTGTATCAGCGAAACGACAAACTGTTCTGTTACAAAACACAATCGAGCGAGCGAGTCAATTTCACGGTGTTTGGCGCAAAGAAGGGAGTCCGTTTGAAGTTATTGACTGGCAGCGACATGAGACGGGGTACTTACCTCGTTCTGTTCCCCTAGGGGGCGCAATACGGACAGGTGTCTAGTATGTTCATTCAATGTACGCTTGAAATGTGGTCTAATGAGCTGGGAATGAGCCACTGGTTTAGAGGCATGGTTTTTAAATTCGGCTTAAAAGAAACGGTAGATACTCTTGCGCATAAATTGGAATTGCCCGAATGGGCCTGAAGGAGGGTAATGTTTTTACGAGCTTATGTATGTCCCTTTCTTTGGCATTCTCTACAGTCATAACAGCTTGATAGATTGCATCATGTTATATGTCATTGGATTCGTTATACTTGTTTCTTCTAAAATACGTCACAATGTTTTTGTTATAATCGGTCCAGTAGTTTAGAAGGAGTTCAGTGACACGTACGCTGTGTTATCTATTAAGATAACTAACTCACCCCATTTTTAGCATAAGATACAACAAATCATAGTAGATAAATCTCGTAATATAACCAAGATGGCCGTGAAAAAAATTATAGTTTAATAACAGTAAGAGAACTTCGCGTCCTACCACGCCCTGAGACAAGCAAATAATTATTACAGGATGGAACAGCGCGGCAACATACAGCCATACAGCTCAGAGCCCTCATTAAGAGTTCGTTAGTTTGACTAATTACGGCGCAGAGTAGTGCCGCCATTAGTTCAGCAAACTGGTTGTTCTGTTAGTTGATAGGTGTGGAGTGTGTGACCTATCTTTATACTTGATACCAGAGCACAAAATGGCGCATAGTGTGCACTCATGTTTAAACTGTAAAGGGTCTAAATTGTGTGTTGTAAATTTTAATTTAGGTATCCTTTTTATTGATATCGGGACCAAACTAAATCGTTGATATAAATCTACTGTATTTTGTACTGTATTTTGTACTACAGATATGTTACGTCTTTAAAGTAAAGTAATGTATGTAAAGATGTTTTGCGCTACATTACAAACATCGTTATCTTCTTTACTATAATAATTTGCCATCTCGTTTATACCCTAAAGGAAAAACGACTATAACCACAGCAATATGTTTTTGCGTACAGGACGTCCAACGAACTTGAGCTTTCGACTCTACAATAGATGGATAGAAATCCATCCAGAATGTATCTCAAAAACTTATTAATTGTCACTGTACTCTGTAACACGACTAACAAAGACATGACCGAACTGAGTTAAACTTTGATCTCCGCAGCTAGTTAGCCGGCGTCACTTGACGAGAAGTTTGACCGCTACTATAATAAGATAACAGTTGCGAAGTAACTTACGCTCTCGCATGGAATATAATTTTTCATCACGGTCTCTTTATTAAATTCAAAGTTGGTCAGAGGAAATAAGGAAATTATTTGAACAAGAGTGCGTGGTAACTTTCTTGATAATCTCTTCTAGAAGTCCTTTTGATGAAAATGGTGTATGTACTCGTTTATGCGATTCTTCCCGGCTGATAAATGCGTAAAACTAATCTGTATATAAATATACATGTAAAAAATGCCTTGTTATTTAAGTCTTCTTAAACAGCTTAACCTAATTTTAATAAACATTATATGTATGAAAAAGTAACCATGTTTATTGATTACAATAACAACTACACTGACTTCAAAGGAAGATCTAAAACTTTTACAGTTATTAAAACAAAAAAAAATTAAGATGCGAGTATTGTGTTTAGTAAGGTTTAAAGTTGGGACAGGGAATGCAAGGAATCGACATAAATTATAAGGGATAAAATATGTAGTAGAACAAGGTCTGCCCGGTCTTCTAGTGCAATATAATTTCATCAGTGAGTTTGCAACATAACTTGTCAAACACGCCAATGAACTTGGCTAGTTCAGGTTAATGCAGAGCGCAACTTGGCCTGACACTGCCGAGGTGTCTACGGCCTCGCCTCTGCGAGCTAGACTTGCGGTTTGTTTCCATTGTACACCAACGATACACTAAGATTATCTTTATACAGAGTTGCCAGGCAGTTGACGTACAAAGCTAAAATTTAAATTTCTCACAGTAAGTAGTATCCGAATCACCTCCATGTATGTTATCCGATTTTGCATCGTTTAAGAAATATTACATTATCTTCATCTAACCCTGGTTTTCGAATTTTTGCCCATTCTATTGGACACTCTTATTTATATGGTATAATGGTTACCTACTACTTACACTCGTTGAATACTCAACTGTCAAATAAAAAATATATCACCGTGGTATAATGGGAACTAGCTCTCCACCGAAGACTAGGGTAAAGTTATGCGTTCCAAACTTGGGCAAACGCAGGTGGTAACTACGACTCTAGTACATTCTCACACCATTATATCTTGACCTCCCATACCTCCCGATACGCAATCAAACTGTAAGGAAGCAAGGGGAAACGTTAGCGGAACAAGAGTCCTAATATCGCTAGTTATTAGAGAAATTACAGTTATTAAGAAGGCACAAATTAATACCAGCATCGAGAAATGATTTTGGGGGCTATTTAATATATGAAGGTGTAATTTAGGAAGGTACTAATAATCGTGTAGCGATGATAGCTTAGTGGTATTACATTGGTTTAGCAGAATGGAGATCCGGTTTCGACAATTTATAGCTTTCTAGTATTACGTACTGACTTTGAGCATAAGTATCTCTACATGATTTAGGAATTGATGATGTCTATAACTCCGCCACACTGCTTCAGAGCTAATTTTTATTTAAGTTGGAAGCTACACCAAGGATTGGAGAAGTTAGCTATTTATACTTAAGTGGAAAGAACCCTTTTTCATATACTGATGCAAGTCCATGAACCATGGTCCACTTCAAGAACGCTATATTCAAAGCTAGTTAAGGGCTTAAAGCCATTGAACTCCAAGTTATTTATATCTGACATTTATGAAAAAATGGCAAGAACCCAGTCTTTACTTAGCTGAACCTCCATCATATTTTCCTTAGTAACCTGTCGTAAAACATGCGGGTTTTACTGCGCCCCGACAAATACGTCACAACTCCTCAGGGCTGCGAATTATCGTAAAAGCTCATGTGTGTATTGTTTTCTTGGGCGATTTACTGAAAATATTGCTACGTCGCGCTAAAGCCGGTGATACACTGGCGGTTTACATCTTAGTAATACTCGTTCAAGGGCAACGGAAGAACGATTTCCCTAAATCTGTCAGTGTAGTGAAATATTTCAGGAGGCGTGATCGGTGGATGGTCGATTGTTAGAGACAAAAGATTTCTTGAGCATTTCCGTTCTTATTATTCCCATCGTTTCAGATAGTTAGTGTTCAATCCAAGTTAGGCCTCATGCTGCACTAAAACTTTCTATACTTAAGTTAATCACAACGCCTGACCATAAAAAATAAATTCGAGTGTTCAATAGAATGAGCAAAAAATCAAAAACCAGTGTTAGGTGAAGATAATGTATGAAAACATTAAACAATGATATCTCCTAAACTATGCAAAATCGGCTAACATAATATATTATATTATTTTATGGGGGTGATTCGAAGACTACTTACCGTGAGGCATCTAAATTTTAGCTTTGGACGTCAACTGCCTGGCCACCCTGTATAGCCTCTTTATCTCCTACAATAGAGACAAATACAATAACACCTCATATGCTGAAATCGATCAAGCCGTTTGGGCTGTACCTAAAGCAATCCAAATACAGACATATTTACTCAAAATAGACAAATGCTCGCGAAACAAAACCCTCCTGGCGCAGTAAGTAAAATATTGTTACATATCTCATGGCATATGAACACGGTTCTCAACGCAGGAGCCATGTAATAGTGGGAATAGGGCCCGCCGTCTGAACCGGGCCAGAGTTATGTGCCGGGAACTACTAATGTTTTATGGGAGACCTTCTGTCCGTACCGAGCTCATGCCAGGTAAGATGTAACTTGATCTAGACTCGTTTCGGTTTATTTGCTAGTGTTTATATGCTTCTGATGATAGGATGACCTACGTATAAAACTGTACTGGAGTTAAATATGTATTTATTTTCGACTTTTTTTTAAATTGTTGTCTGTCTGTCTGTTTTAACTTCAAGCAGAAAAACTAGATTTTATCTGCAGTTTGGCATGTTAGTTTGCACCTTATACAAGGGGATGATTTTGGGATATGTTTTAGTCTATGGATAAATGATTTTGAATCGGCGGGAGGTTTGTAAAAAAAGCGAGTTAGGGCTACTAGTTTATTCATAACAAACAAGTTATTTCTCTTTTTAATATTACTTCAAAATAAACGAATCGAAGCAATCGATAACAAAGCGTTGCCAATTTTTTGTGTCTATCAAATTCAATGGATAATTTTCCAATACAAGCATAATTTTTTTAATAATACCGCATTGGAAAACAGAATAAAAAAATTATCTGTTCTGCAACACAAAAAACACGATTATTTTTCCAGAAATTGATATCTGATTCCTTCGATCGTATTACAATAATCCGCTAGTAACATGACCGAGAGCCCAATAATGAATGCGGCAGAACCGATTTGATACTCGAAACATCCGTACCCGCCAAATCCGCTCACCTCGCGGATCGCGATATTATTTGGCGGATTTCCAAAATAATTACTTTAGTAAACCGGTCGCCCGCTCGGAGACTACAACTTATTGTATATTGGATACGGCGGTTTTAATAGCAGTATGAAGAACGAGTTAAATATACTTTATATAATAAAACGTATAATTTTAGGAAGTTGTTTTTATGAAAATAGTGACGTAACTAGCCTTTTGTGCACACGTTGTGAGTTTCCATAACTGTGCTCTTATGGCCTGGTAACTTACAGCAGCCTGTAAGTATCTGAGTATCGCTAAAAGCGCCTTAACTGCTATTGTAAGTATATAGGTTTGTAGATTTTTCTAGGTCCACAACCATATATCCGAAAGACCCTAATATTATACAAATTTTTCAAAAACCCATTGTCTTAACTTAAGCTTTGCTTTTGTGGGAGATATTTTTACGGAAATTCTGAGGATTAATAGTAGGTAATCGAGGTTGGCCTTACTTATTTTAATCATAAATAGAGAAAGTAAAATATGGGGAAAGTTATCCTAATATCCTATTCGAACATCCACGGCCAAGCTTCCAATACGACCGTTGTATCAAATATTCATTATCTCATCGTAAAAGGGTATTTTCAAGGCGAATTTGAAAGCCAGCGCAAAGTAATTTGGCAGCCGTAACGTACGAATTAAATGCCAATCAACTTATCAAATACTATCAATTCCGTCTTATTTAATTAATATCGAATGCCTATATTTCTTGGAAATTCGTTAGCTAAATTGACGGGACAATAGTAACTCAGAACCCCGTAAAATAATTAATATTTAACAATACAGAACGACGAAAAACCCGACTACTAAACATTTAACTAATCACGTTATAGGAACGTTAAGAAAATATAAGTCAGAGTTACTCTTAGCTGGAATTTTTATACTTACAAGTATGCTGAAAACACTTTAGGGCGGGCGTTAACATCCGGATTTCGGATCAGAAATTAGGTTCTGAATTCTATGAGCCTAGCGCACACCTCCAGAATTTGTCTTATTCTAAATTAACCCTGACAGTACAGGAAAGCGGGATAGAAATATCCATGGGTAAATTTACCGACGCGACATTTTCCATAAAAGAAAAAGACTTTACCCTGACTTTTTGAAGCCCTTCTCCCAACGCCCATCTATTCAGAATCTGAAAATTCTGGACGTTTGTATACATGTTGCTAGTGTGGGGATAACTTCTATAAAATATTTATAAAGATATATAGCGTTATTTGTTAATAGTTCCTACATTACTAGTTATGATAAAAGGATTAATATTATTTATATACAAAGGTATCTTAGAAGAGTTCAATCATGTTAATGGCCTATTATGTTATAACAACGCCGTAAATAACGCTCATCATGTAACAGTTGCCTACACAATTACTGACGACCTCATAAATTATACTCATTAACTATTACCAATCGATATTGCTTACGAATGGCGCGTTGTCTGATGAATTATGTCTCCTGTGGAAATTAAAACATCGGCGGAGTTAAATTCAGGCCTACAAAGTTGGACGGATGCTTGGATGAAACTTGAAACTCTTTCGTGCATCAGAGTACACGGAGCAACGCGATGTCTAGAAGGTATTGTTGGATAGGACCCGTTAAAAAAGACCATTTTAAGTACAGTTTTGTGTGGTTTGACAGATTTAGCGAAAGCCCAAGTTTCCTTATGATGTAGGCATTTTTTGAGGCAAGTGATGACACTTTTCTTGTAGACAAACAATTTATCCGATTGCATCAAAAGGAGTTTAATGTTAAACAAGTGTGACCATCTGATTTTTTCGCATGCCCTACATCCCAAAAAGCTTAACGATTTTCAACACATGAGGTGCCATAAGATTCGTCTCTTTTATCGCTCAATCAGACACACCTGGTTAGTGTGCCGATCTACTTAAATCATTTCTTAGCACGTGCTATATGTAACATACAAAATTTTGAATAACAACTTAGTCCTTCAAGCCATACAAGTGAGGAGCGTCCCGTAGTGTCGTCGTCATCAGGACACAAACTTCCGCGAACGCAATTTAAAGTGTCGTGAAGAATAAAATCCTATCGCATGAAATCCGCGCCGTCATACTCTGAGCAAGATAAATGAGCGTCGATGATATTCTAAATTCGCCCGTAGCGACTACTTGTAAGCTATTCGTTGCAAAATTTTATAATGCATTTTTAAAATTCCAAAACAGCAATTCTGTTTCGATTAGCGGAAAATTGGACAAAGTGTACGAGTGACATTAATTTATATGGCGCACTTTTTAACCTACTGTTATTGCACTTGTTTGGTATAGGAGTAACAAGCGAGTTGGCAGTGTTATCGTCCCCTGCCGACCGTGGTCAACGTGACAAATATCAAGTAGGACTTTAAGAGCCACCGTTCATTATTAGTAGGCCCTGTTAGTAATAGGTATTAATTTATAAGTTAAGAAACCGCAGAGGTTAGAAGCCTTCAAATGAACTGGCTCTGAGAAAGTAACACTTACGACCTTCTGTTAAAAGGCAACAATACATTAGTATTACATTGGCGGCAATGCATTGTAATGTCTCTAGATAACACGTATGGGAAACTTACATTGCATAACATAAAACTACTTAATTACGGCAGTGCCATCTACCATAATGTCATAAAAGACAATCGTATCGTCCCATTCGTGCAGTATCCCAGCTGAGAATAAAGCGCATCTACTCCACGTTATTAAAAAAATTAAAGCGTAGTTGGCATAATTTACGATATGAATATTCAGTATATTTTTCTTTGAGCCTTTGCTGCCATTAATTTATGGAGCAGGAGAACGCTGATGCAGTGCTCTACTTTTATTATAAAAGGTGTTCTATTTATCTAGATTCAGAAAGCTGGGAGCTAAGTGTGTAAAAGTTGATACTGAAACAAAATATTTTTTATATATAAAAAATGATTATAAAAAGTATAGTCTTATACCAATAAACACCTTCTGTCATTAAACCCTAGACCGTTGTATTATAGGTTGTACCACTCAAGTACGATTGACTTGAACTAAAGGATGTATAAAACCTTTTTCTTATATTCTAAAACTAGACGATACCCGCGGCTTTGCCCGCAGAAGAGTCGTTTTAAAAAATATTGAATTTATCCCAAGGGAACCTACAATCGGGATAAAATGTATCCTATATCCTATTCCTGGATGCAAACTATCTGTGTACCAAGTTTTAGCTTAATCCGTTCAACGGTTAGACCGTGAAGGAGGGACAAATATCCAAACATCCAAATATCCAAACATCCTTACAAACTTTCACATTTATAATATTAGTAGGATAAATCGTCCTCAAAAACTTAGGTAATGAGTTTAATTATGTGCAGAGTACCTAGGTAGGTACGTAAAGTAAGTTCTCGTGTACTATAATTGGCTACTACGTTACACGATAAACACTTACACATTAATTAATCCACACTAGAATTCTCCTTATCGCAAGTGATATTGAAAACATGAATAGTCATTAATGTAGGTGTATGTAGGTGTTTATCCCATAGAGGAATCGAACCCTGGAACTTACCCACAAAGGTTACTTCCAATGGTTATGCGAGTTTTAATTTTAGAAGAAAAAGTAGTAATAATAAGAAAGCACGTTATCTGAACACGCAGCTCTCGCTAGCACTTACAGTGCAGTAAAGTTGAATGAGAATTGAAACAATAACTTACGTATAGAATTATTTATGCTTCCAATTTAAATGGTATACGAATGCGCAATACAAATTCACTAATACAATCCTTTTAGCGTCGTCCGAGTGTCCACCGCTCGGTCAATTTACTATCCAATTACGGTTAGCTTAGGGAAAAAACCGGGTAATCCAGGTTTCGAGGTTTGGTTTAATTGACAAACTTCTGTTTGTCCAGTCGATTATTTTGGGCGAGTATAGCGCCAAACACATTTTAACACCTAAAGGATTAATATCAGCTTCAAAGGACTCTATGCAAGTCTACTCAATATACCTAATGTACTTCAAAAAAGAAAATTAATATTAACATGCACTTAACTGCAAAAAACGCGCTTTAAGAGAGAGTTCATCATAAAGTTCTCGAAGCATAACTTTAAACTCAACCTCGCGCGTACAAAATATTTTAAATGCAACATTAACTTTGAATCTAATTTTCGATACTTCGACCCACTTTAAAGTAACAGTTTTACTTAAAAATTAGAATCCAAAGCCCCGCTCACTGCTTATAACTATTACATAACAACTTAATGACTCCAATTTACTGACACTATTATTTATAGACTTTGTAACTCCATCCAATTCTATGTAAAGAGAATACGAGATTGAAACTCCCTGCCGCCCATAGACATCGCAACAAACGAGAAGCAGTATAGGTATATTAGTTGTTGTTAATTCGTTACAATGTGAACGTACTTCTTCACCGACTTCAATCAGATTTCTGTCAGACTACCGGTATACCTACTTTTTTATAGTTTTAAGCACCACCAACCCCTGCCGCCCATGGACATCGTAACAAACCTCGAGTAGGACTAAGACGGGACTGTTAGTTGGTTAGTAGGTCCTGTTAGTAATAGATGTTGATGAGAATATTAGTTGTCGTTAATTCGTTAGTATGGGGACTACGGAAGTTAGTAGGTACTATTTGTGTATATGTGTAGTACTATGTGTGTGTAATTTACTTCTGAATTTTAAAGATTTGGTCATATCAACGCTTATGACTTGCGGCACACACGCTGACCACAGCATCGGTTTGACCGGCGCACATCAAAACACAACCGTTGGGTATGGATTAAGGAGATCAGTTACTAATCATATCGATGGTCCCCTTCAAATGGATTTTATTAATATTTGTGCCGCGGACGAATGATTTTGGACGTTACTGTCGGATTGTATTTTACTGTCGGCCCCTTCTGTTATGATTTTGTGAAACAAAAAATACTTCAGTAATTAATAGTGAAACAATTTAGTATTTTGACGGGACTTTCATTGGCGGGTAGCTGATGTCATAAGGAGTAATTTAGGTTACTTTTTTTACTTTCGTTTCGGCATAGGTTTCCCGAAGCAAAGCGAGGGCGGGTCCTCTAGTAGTATATATATAAATTGTAAAGCAAATATTTATTACGCAGTAAGTAAGTATTATAAGTTACTTGCAGAACCAGTCGCAGAGAGCTCCTCTCTGAATCAAGCTAAGCCGCTTACAAAATCCACCTGTAGATGTAGACTGAATTCAACAAGGACACAAATGTTTACATCTATTTCTATACTATTGGAAACTTAAGCCTTTTTAATTATAAATAACTGTAGTGAATAAAGCTTGAAAAATATACGTTAGTTTAAGTCTAAGTTTCAGTATATTTTTAAGAACAAAACAGGTTTAAATCTTTTAACTAATTGTATCGAATGAGTATAAATAATCTATTTTCTATACAAATTTTATTACTCAACCTATCCGACTTCCCTTTGTGAACGAATTCATTTCATTATCCCCCTCCCTCGCCTCGGTACTAATACTGAATACCTGAATACAAAAGCTTTCGTTAAATCAAAATAGTTGTTCATTTCAGTTCCGAACCGTCATTGGATTAGCAGCCTGTGTGCTGCTAACATTGTTATCGACGTTAGTGCTCTACTATGAGATAAATACAAATACCTAACGAGGCTAGTCGCCAAATATTTAAAGGAGAAATTGATAATATTGAAGTCACGTTATTCGAAGCGACAAAGACAATGGAGATGATCGACTAGTTGACTTACTTTGACTCGAGACGTTTAGGAAAATCAAACGCATCATTGATGATAATATCGTTAATATTATTCAAACCAAAGCGTTCTCAAATTGATTTGTACAAATCGTTCCTTTAATAAACTACTTGTAATTATTATTGGTGTTTCCTATGTCAACCCCGTTGCGAACTCTCCCTCTGTTGCGTAACAATTTCTAGGAATGCGTATCCACGTGCAAAACCCGCTTATCACTGACTTTTTAAAATCCTTTTCTCTAAACAAACGTTTCCAACCACTTTAACACTTCACACGATTGTTAAGTCCTGCTCTGAGATTCTACACACGTCACAAAGACATACGCTATGACAAAAATGTTCCATTTGCCAACTGACAGACCAATTTGAGCACTAAAGCGTCGTTTCTCCCATAAGAACTTGAGTGAAACGTGAAACTCATCCTACGTACAGATTTTTGTGTATAAAGGACCTATTTATGTATATACAGCTTCATAGTTTATATCTTTTCACATTCATATGAATATGTTGACAGTATATTCAGGATTTCTTGAAAATTTCTGAACTAATTTCGAAATTTCAAAAAACGTGACCAGCATGAAAACTAACTTGATGTAATGGTGTATAGGTAAGTCATCTCAATTAGTCAAGCTGACGTAAGGAAGTGAGCATACATACAAAAAATGCCTCTTCCTCTTTTGAATTCAGTTAAAAATTGGTAACTGGTACCTACTCTTAAATAATATTTTCCAAAAAGAAATGGCGTTGCTACGTAAGCATTAAATAAAACATTTTATTCTATAAAACCCAAACAGTACTTTAGAAAACAAATATTATAGGTCAATAAATAACTTCGTATCCCGACAAATGGAAGGGTTTCCCAGCGGATAAAACTTAGTATGGGAATTGCGTTTAGAAGTTTATAAATAAGTTTCAATTTTAGCAACTGTCGTAGTAATATTATGGCCCTATTCATAAAACTACAATTTTCGATAAAGAAATAGAATGTGATGAAATGAAAGCAAAATTCAGATTATAGTTAGATAAGTGATATACAACATCGATGTACCTATCTAAGCTACGCGACAAAAAGCTTAAGTATTTGTTTTTCATAAAGCAGACGATATAAAAGGTATTGTCTATCGAGACTTTAGAAAGTTTTATTGTAACGATGTAATAATTTTTCTATTAATTTTATTTCATGGTAATATATTGTAAATTCTGCCATTCGTTAGGTGAACTCTTAGGTCTTAAGACGAAATAAAATGATTTGAATTTGAAAAACACTATTGACTATTACATAAGATGATTTTCTATAAATCAACTTTCTAATTCTCAATAGAAAAAGTAGGTAAACGTCTGCAAGAAAAACGTAAATTAATCTGTCTTCTTTTAAGGTATGTATGTATGCCCATTTGTATCAATGTAATAAAACGTTCCTGTGAAGTAAAATTTCGTAATATTGAGCATTTTTCCATTTTCAGACTATGCGCCCCACATTACTTTTGATATTGGAAAACAACCGAAGAAACTGAACGCTCCTCAAAGTTTTGTTTGCGATTGTTACCCCTTTTATTTAGAATGAGCTATTTACATAATACGACTGACATCATAATATTTTTTATAATCCTTAAACCGCAGACGATGGCGTAGCCTTCATTTCACCTCCCCTTTTATTTTATAAAATAAAATTAAATTTAAACCTGTAACAAAACTTTTGTACTTTTTCTTAAGTTCTCTGTAAAAAAGAAAATTTATTTATAACAATTTTCATTAGTCTCCTCTGAACCATAATTAAATTTAATAACACAGAAGAAAACCAAAACTAGAAAGAAACATGGCAGTTTGATAAACAGCTGTAAGTAGTCAACCGATATTACGTCGTTACCGTATCGTTGGCTATAAATTTAACCTCATAACCGAGTTATTCATTTCTCAAGGACATTTGAAGATCTCCTGCGATCCATACAAGCCAAAGGGTGCAATATACATACATATTGGGCAAGTTTTCTCATATTTTTTCCCCTTTAACAACCTTGAGAAGTGCCACGTGCCGTGACAAATTCTTTTTTCGAATATTAGAACTATTTTCTGCGGAGAAAAATACTTTTACGATTTTCTTATTGCTTCTTAAGATTTCGAGAATGACGGGGTTGAATGTAATCTCGGAAGGAATCACTTTTAGTTCAATAAAACGTGCGTTTAATATGAAGATCTACTGCTGACTTCTCAAGTAATATAACGTCTTAACTTAGACAACCGACTTACGTGTAGGTTTGGTCTTAATATAGATAGACATGGATTGCTAGGATACAATAATGCTGGTAAATTGAAAAATAAGCAATGAATTAAATCATTTCTTAGTTCAACCTCCGTAATCGGAAATGGCATTCGATCAATTGAAGTCTTAAGTTAGGAGCATCTGCCTCGAGGCTTCTAAGCTAATCTCAAAGCATTCAAATATAATAACTATCTCATTTTATAAATGTCCGGGGAAATAGAAACATTTTGTTCAAATGTCCGGTGTTGCGAAATTCTTACATAACTTTGTCTAGGAGTAGGTACGCAGTTAAGACAAAATATTTATGATAAAAAAAAAATAGCCAACTGCTAAAAAACAACTTTGAGAAATATTCCTAAACACTTATGCCGAATAAACTCCAAAAATAACCTCCAAATACGACAGCTAAGCCAAGGGTAAGATCAACTAAGAAACGTGTTCCAAATTGAACGTCCTTTCTGAAATAAGAAATCCAGTTTTAGTATTTTTCTTTTTCAGGCGACAAGCAATAAGGTTCAGGTGCATTATCCGAGGTTGGTAATTAGAAAAATCCTTGTAATCCGAAATAATTTTCACCAATTAAATAATATTGCGCGACTGTGCGGCGCACCTGCGCTGGGACGCGGCTTAAGCCGTATTTATAATTAATGATACTTCAAAATTTTGTATTAATTTGTACCTTGATATATCTTTGCCAGAGTCTTCTAAGACTTGTTTTACAAATGGTTTTAATTCCGTATCCCTGCGTGAGTACAGAGTTAATTGAATCTTGATAGATGTATTAAGGTTCACATTATTGATGACTTTATTTTCCAAATGAATTTATTGAAGCCTAGATATCTATTGTTTGAAACAACTTTTTGGAGGTTTAGCTTTGAGTTTTATTCAACTTTTTATTATAGACCGTAATTAGGCATGAAAAGTCATAAATCTTTATTTTTGTCTTAAAATAATTTACAATCCTAATTTACAAGATATACCATGAATTCATATTTATCTAATCCATGTCTAAATGTTGAAAAATGTCCATACAATCGTTCATTTCACCAACACAATCTCGAAAAATACGTATGACATCTCAACCAAAACTTACAAATAAATACACAACTACACTACTTTTCCCCTCTTCATACAGAACATAAATCTCCTCCCCAGATAATGTTTTTATAGGCATAGCTTGTGACAAGAGCAGTAATTTAATACAAAACATATGGCCAGAAATTATTTGGTTGACGCGTATCGCAGGAAGTTTGTAAGCTCGAGGTCTTGTGGGGACAGTTGCGAACTGGCGACGCTACACTAACAGACAAACTTCCTACACTTCACGCTACTGGTACAGAGTACGTAAATTATACAGAGGCTACCGAGTATGATCGTGAAGAGATAGAGAATAAATTGCACAGTAAATACCTACAATATATAATATACCTAATTCATGTAGACAAGTTGTTTAGAATTTTTTAAATTACAAAACAACAATGTTTTCCTTTCAGTTACTCGGTAAATTTAGTGCTATATAAAGTCTTTAAATGTATTAAATAAATTCAAATAAACGCCGTACCTAATACAGATTATAAATGAGAAAGTAACCGTGTGTGCTCTTCTATTAGATTTTCACGCCTAAACTACCAAAATAATTTAGTTAAAACTGGATGAACATATCACTCTTCTAACCTATTCTTTTGCATGTGTATCTCTCGAAACGAGGCCGGATTACCAGTCCTTTATAAGCACATCGTTACAATGTGTCCTACTCTGTGGCTGTAGTGTCTTAGCGCCCACAACGCCGGCGTTATTAATGATTATCCTAAAGATGAAATGTCCTCGCCACAGTTCTCTCAATGAGGGAGTGGCGCCCTTAGTGTTGTAGCTACAATTACTACCTGATGTTGGGTTTTTGCTCGGCTCTATTACGTTATAATGTCGTGTTAGAAATGTGTAGATGCTAAATATCGCTTTGGGAATTTTTGGTTAAAGATTTGCTTGTTTTTGCATTTTTTTAACAATCATAACGAAACACTCCCATAACTCTAAACCAGGATTTCAAGTGTCAAGTAACACCATCTAACTCTGGTACGGTTGTGTAATAAAATTACCAAGAAATATTATAAAAGAAAATTTTAACTTTAACCTTGTATCTTTTAAATAAGACACCTGAGAGAATTCACAACCTTACTTAATCTGTGCTACAACTAGTAATTCCAGGCGTCTGGATTTATGTAGGATAATCCCATTTCTAACGATTCTAATTAAGATCCAGATGGCAGTACTCTTGATTGGAAATGTAATGTAGTATAGTAATATTTCTCTTCTCCATTTCAAAGCACCTTTACGAAATGGGGATAACTTCAAAAAAATCTACGTGAACAGTATTTTAGAAATTTAATTTAAATTGTAAAAACCGACAGATGAATAGACTGATTACTAGGGATAGTAAATAAGAACAGTGTTATTATAATATTTTCAACATTCTTATAAGCTATTCTTGTTGATTGCGGAAACCTAATAACTAAACATTAGTTAATATAAACTTAACACTGAGTGATTCGTGCGTAAATACCAAACTCGTCGCCGAGTGACATGCGTGCTCCTGAGGAAGGACCTCGGAACGGTCCGAAACTAGTAGGGCAAACTCGGACTTTTAACGTGAGTAAGCCGTATTAGATATTAAAAATGTGTTTAATATAAACTTTTTTATTTGCTTAAATATTTCGTCCTGACTTAGCGCATCAGACTTGGACACACTATCAACCCTTTTTCTTTTCCTTTAATTACAACAAATAGCTCTCGACCCGGTGATTAACACTCAAAATAATTTCGTCAAATATTATCCTGGAACAGCTAACAAAAAAGAGTTGGTGCGAAAAAAGACGTTCTGAGAAATTCAAGATTCCACAAATAATTTTAATGTCGAGATTAATATTCCGTATCAGAATTTGAATTACCTAAAGAAAAAAGATTTTGTAATAAACTAAGAAAACATACAAATGATTTTTTTATCTACCTAAACTTTCAGAAATAAAGGATCCTAGGTTCGATTCCCAGCGAGGATTTAAACCTCTGTGCTCAGTCTAGGTGGGTGAGTGTTAGTATTAGTGTTGTTAGTGATATCCTGATGTAAAAGACTATGAATGATTAATGTTATTAATTAAAGTAGAAGGTAAGAAAATAAACAACCGGCTAAAAATCCTGGAGAACATCTATACCTACTAATAAATAAAATTGAAGTGTCTGTTTTTTAATATTAAAATAACCGCTTTAAACTAAATGCATACGTATGTATACACAATACACATACCGAAATGACATTTAAAAAAAATTTTGTCTGTCTGTTTGATCCGGCTAATCTCTGAAAAGGCTGGACTGATCTTGACGGGACTTTCACTGGCAGACAGCTGATGTATCAAGGAGTAACTAAGGCTACTTTTTTTTACTTTCGTTTCGGCGTGGGTTTCCCGAAGCGAAGCGAGGGCGGGTCCACTAGTTATAAATAAATCTGTAACCATTGTCAATCCTACAATGACGACAAAGAAAAAATAGAATATAAGTCAACAAAACAAAAGTAACAACTTCTACTTTGTAAAAATTTCGAACAACGTTGAAAATATATGACTTTCCGCCAAAAACGATTTATTCTTATAACACCTAGTAGGTGCTACAAGTATCTACATTTACTAAGCTTTACTAAGGTGTACTAAGGTGTAAAAGCTAGAAGATGTCGAGAAAGAAACCAGCTGAAACCTCATTAAGGCACCGTCGTAATGATATTTGCATTAAAAATTTACTTGGCGACTCACGGTCCACTGTTTACCCCATGACGCCAGAAGTAGGGCAACGTATGTATGTATGTATACTTGTAGGTATGTACCTGAGTATGTATTAGGTATGTGTAACCATTTCTTTAAAATCCTCTATAGTTCGAATAACTTCACGTTTTATAACGTTTATAGTATCATTAAATTTCATTCCTAGACTATATAAGTAGTTCAATATACGCAAAGCTTCCTTAGTTCTAAGGAGAGACCGATGCTCAGTTGTGGATTATTAATATGTTTCGACATACACATTATTCTCCCGTATTTTTACAATCCACTTAAGAGATCAGATTTTTGTCGCTTCGCTTAAAAATTAACACTTTCCCCGCTGTTCTGACATTGTGGAAATCTTTGGTCAGAATGAATAATAAAAAGCACAACTTGCGTTTCGTGTCGCACGATTTAATACTTTCTCACTCTGATAATATTTTATTATTTGTAGCCTTTATAACGGACGCAAACTTTTCTTTCTCGAGGTCGTGAAATTATTAGCTATTCCGAATGTTTCTGTACTAAGGAGTTAGTTCGCGGCTACGGCCGGGTTACAATGTTCTTTGGTTTACTTAACCGTAGTTTAAGGTAAAAGTTAAATATAAAACTGTTTGTCGAATCTACTGATAGATATGACGCGATCTGATGGGACTTATCACACACTTATACCTTCTGGAAACCAGTAATCAGTGTTTAATTAAACTCATCTGTTACCAAGTTCCTATTTCATCAAATAAGTAATTTACTAAACAATAGATGAAATTTGGTATATTTGAAGCTTTTATAAACATACCTGATCTATAGTACCTACTTCTTATGCAGCGAACCGTTTTAGTTCCTGCAAGATAACAGGTCTACCGAAGCGAAGCAAGGTCAAGATATTAGTATAATTTGAATTTAATTTGATATGGAACCAATTTACAACTAAAATATTTCCATATCTTTATTTGACACGAAACTTTAAAGGCGTTTATTTTTATTAACATGAGTTAAGTTAATCTGCAGGTTAAAACAGTGGCACTGAACCTTTAGTGGCGCAAAGTAAAATCGAATTTACCGAAGAACTTCGCGAATCAAAGAATAATACTACACTATTCGAGTTTCTCAACTTTATTTTTATTTTATTTGGAGTTTGTCGACTCCTTTGCAAAGTTTTGCGTCGGCGGTAATAAATTCATATTTATTTTAATATACGAAACAGTAGGTCCTACAAATATTTACTTAATATAAACTTATTTACTATTTACAATTAATTATAAATGCACTAGGTAAGTAATGAATATTATTACGATCAATGGTTATTATCCCTCTTGTTATGTAAAAGTGTCTTCAATATATTAATGTATGGGTGCCTATCTACTTGCTATATGAATAGGCTTAAGACTTATTTGCTGATATTTAATCTAAGTGAAACTGGAAAAAATATAACGTTAACTATAAGAATAAGGCGATGCATTTACAAACTTGCGCCCGTCAAGGTCAACATCAAAATCTCACATGCGACATTTAGTCGCGTGAAAGTCGCAATGTCGCACATGTAATCAGGGCCTCAACAGAACGATGCACATCACAATCAAGTCGGCGGCGACGTGTATCCGCTGAGCTGCGGTTGCGGCGTTAGGTTCCTATCGACGCGGTATTAATTACACTGATTGCTTTAGCAGGCTCTTGGTGAATGTAGATTGATGATAAATCCGTAATGGAGATTCCGATTTAGACGTCATACCCGTTTCTAATGTTCGACAGATTTAGGTCCGCATTAGAATTATAATTACTACCGAGATAGAGTTAGTAGCATGTAGGAATCGACTTAGTTACTACCGCATAATTTTATTATGGTACCGTCGTTGTGATTTGAAACTCGATGAAACGAAAATGCGTCACGTAAAAGAAACAAACACATAAATGTAAAGTAAATGAATAAGATAAAATAGATTACAGAATACGTAATCCTAACCTTCCCTTCACCTTTATTTCTTTACAATCTTTAAGTAATAAGTACCATATTATGTAGCGGACATAAATAGATATTATGTATATTTAATCAACTGAAAACCTTATAAGAAGCACTTCGTAACAGTTCTTAAATATCATTCTTGCTGTTGTTTACTGAATTCCATTGTATTTTCCGGTTAATTCTACTACACGCTTCGGCGGAAGTTCAGATACTTGTATAGATTCTTAAATAAAAGATGTCTGAAGTTGAGAAAAAATAATGAACATTTCTCAGTCTTTAAAATAAACACAACAAGAACCACACATTTGCCCAGGCTGGGAATCGAACTGGGATAGGTCCTAGTAAGGGCTTTCCCTACGTTCCCTCTACTTTGAAGATATGTAAAGCTATGACAACGTTAAATAATCGAATCCTTTTATCTAATCTACCTATTTATCAAATGTGTGATGTATGCATTTTGCTTCAATTTCGAACTAAAACAAAGTGATAAATATTTTTAATAAATTTCAGATTTTTACACTTCTCCTTGTAAACTTTAACTTTGCCAAAACCTAAAACCATACTAGCCTGCATTACTCTCATAACGTGATCTAAAGTTACCCCTAGTAGTAGTACTATAGTAACTTGTGAGATATATAACAAAAGTAACAAAACGCTATCAAACACAATCTTAAGGCAACTATATATCTTGGTTAAATAAGATTTGCTCGGAGAAACCAAAGTCTCGTGAAGTGTTCACATAATATTTTGTAAGTAACGTGCTCAGATGCGTCCCGTCCTGATAAGAGTTTGCTCGGAGCTTCCACCACTATGTATGTACTATGTTAGTATGTACCAAGTGTCTACATTGTATGTGAGTGGATTTGGTAGGGATGTCGCGATTCGGATATTTATCTATATAAAACGACCTCAGTTGACAGCTATTTTTATTAACAATGATAAATGTTTAATTATATTAAATTCTTTATTTACATATCATTTTAAATACTTTTGGATAGTGAAGCCTTCGAGTCCAAGTTTAATTCGAAACTGTGTGGCGGGTTTTAGCGCCTTTTTCCAGCTTTACACAATAGGTTACTCAATTTAATGAAAATTGAGTCGTTAAATTTTTAACCGTCAGTTCTCAATATTAATTTCTAGAAGTGAGTTTAAGATAGTGTTTTGATTAATTAATCAATCAAAATTACTTAACAGCACGTTTTACAGTTTCCGTTGCAACAAATAGATACAATGTTAATTTTTTTATCGTCGCGGATAAACAATTAATTACATAATAAGGACACTGAAATTTGAAAATATTTTAAAAAACATTTTAACACGTTCGACATTGTAATGCAACTGGGATTTAAATTGAGCTTTCAATTGTAAAATGTATACAAAATGTATGACAAATGTATAAATCATGTTTTCGGACACTTATTCCGAGAATATAGTTACGGAAATTCGTCACCTCCCTACTACGTTTACGCTTTAATATGGCTTTTATAAATACAGAGTTGCAAAAGTGTGTCGATAAAGTTAGGGGTTGATTATGAAATATCAAACGCGACAGGTCAGTCGCGACCATAAAACCAGGAGTAGTGTATTTTTAAAGCAAGGTAACTAAGTAGATGTATTTACAATTTTGTGAAAAAATAAAATTGTTTTCAATTTAGTAGAATCATCTTGTTGTAGGAAATTAGGTTAAATGAAATTATATTTAGGTTAGGCACTACCTTGTCTTGAGGCCTTTATTTTAACCTTAAAGAATTTAAATTTTGAATGATGAGTTTCAATTTCGATGTACTTGTCTCTATAATGTTGTCATTGAAATCCATAACACAGGAAATACAAGTGTGGAGCTATATGTGTATAATAAAAATTCCTATTTCTTTCTAAAGTCTAAGTTGCGAATCGATTAGGTACATACACTGCTGACGTAGAATAGCTCTCAAAAACAATTTAGCGCAAACGGACACGGCAGGAATAACGGTAACTTTTTCAATAATTCCCAGTTTCCCGCTCTGAGAGCGCAATTAGAGGCGGCGGAGGAAACAAAAGAAACTCGCCCCGACCGGATCGGGAAGGTGTTATTAAAATTTAAAATCTCTGACCTTTTCCTATTATTCACACCTTGTTGGTGATTTTAGTGTATGGGAAAAATAATTCAGTGTTTTATAGAGTTTCGTATACCTTTTAAAAAAGTTATTTATACAAAAGCTATGCTCGGTGTGATGTCATGAAAACGACGTTTTGTGCTGTTTTTTTTCTTTTGTGTACGTAAGGGATACTTTTGTGTATCGTAAAAATGTTTGACAACAAGCGTAAAGTTTGACAGGTTGATAAATTTAAGAACCGCTTAAAACAGATCATATCATGGATATTAATATCACCCTAGAATAGGTTCTGCGGATGAAGCGGTAGACGAAATGTAGTGTCAAAATTCTTAAATGAAAATTTGAACGTACTCTGTTTGTAGGAACGCTATTTGCTCAGATACCAGACACCAAATCGAATACCTACTGTATGTAAATTAACAAGCGACCTGCATCGATTCACTATTGAGTTATTTCAATAACTCGATACCAAATACGAGCCGGAATCCCAACGTGAACTAGAGTATTGATAAACCAATTATACCCAACACTAACAGTAACCTCAAATGTTACTTCGGTGAACAATTATCATGTAGGTCTGTAACATGTAGCAGGGAAAAATTATGCCCCCTATGCCACTCTTACTATGGAGACAAATCTAAAGAGGCTTTGTATGTTTTATTTGCAATAGAAAAACATAAAGCTCTTTCTAGCGCAGTCGGGTAATTATTAGTAGCTTTGTCTACAACTTGTGTACCGATGAATATTTCGAAATTCTCAGAGTTGTAGTAATTTAGACTTGCCTAAGTATAGTTCTGGTAAGTTACATATTTTCTTAGCTCTAGCTTAGTTGTTTAGGTAATAGCCGCCAAAACGAGCGGCAGTGTTATAAAAAGCCATATAAAGCTTATATTTGTAAGCTTTAAATTACAACTCCTTTATGGTCTTATACACTGTAGTAACGTATCAATGTCGATACTGTCTCCCCAAAAACAGGTTTAAAAACAACTAAACATGCAAATGGACATCACTAGCCTGGAGCGCGATACATATCGAATTATACTTGTTAGCACGCTTCGATATCAATCTCGAAGAGCGAGTACTGGAAATCAACACTTCGAGTGTGAATCGAGTGTCAAAGGAGTTATAGTTGGAACTTGTCAACTTTAAATCAAAGTTTGGGAATGGTATGAGTAAAATCTGCTTTCCGAAGGTCTCATAGCCTGTATGTAAAATGATCATAGGTATGTAAAAATATCGCTGTTTCGGCGAATATTTTGGAATATTTTTTTTTCTTAAATAAAGTTTTTAAATATCGCTTACACTTCACCTTTTTTTAATGCTCTTCTATTCTGCTTACTATTTATGGTTTGTCATAGATCTGACTGTGGCGGTAGCACCGCAAGTTTCTTTCTATTCTTATGACACAAAAAATACTAAAATAACATTTTGGATTACTTATTTAAGATTCAAATTCTGTTATTGGTATTAACGTACCGCATCGAATTCTACCGAGCTGAGCAACTGATAAACTCAATGAGGCTGAATTAGGCCATTACTGGCTCCAGTGCTGGCGAACTCGCGAACCAAATTGCTGCCAACCGACAAATGTGATTTGTCGCTTCCCGCCATAACGCTTCCGAACGCCTTCGATTTCAAATATCGAATCAAGGAATTCACCTCCGTGACACTCTGCTATCAAATTCAACTTTATAAGGCTGCAGTTAGGGTTCAAATTTGTTTTGTAAAAGATAAGATGATTGGCTTGGCTTGCATAATTGCGAGTACCACTTATAATTTGGTAGGGAGTATGAAATTAATTATAATCGAGTCTCAGACTGATCAAAATTTTACCACGAGTTACGTCAAACTATAAAATAATATATTTGTTATACCTGCCAGGCAGATAATATCAACGTATTATAATTATATGTAAGACTTGTTTATGCAACGCGCACAATAGTCATTTTTTTTAAGCCGCAACACATTTGCCAACCGAATATACTCATATTCCCACGAAATAAGCGCGACCTAAGAACATACGCATGTAAAATAAATATCAGATCCGACTAGCAACACGGTTAATACCAAAATGGCCTACGAGTTCATCATTAAAATCAAATTTAACTTCACTTGAACAACAAATAAGCTGTTTATTAAGTCACTTTACATAATAAAACTCCGGCAAATTTTCTGACAATTAACATAATAAGGAAACGAATATACTTATTTCAAATATTATTCTAAAGTGGAACACTGAACATAAGTAATTTGTTCCCTTATCGAAGGGAATCGTCTCGTTACGTTTGCTTTGAGTTTTTTCTTTCAAAGCTTATTTATTTGCGTGAGAGAGTGTCGCGTTATGTGGAATTGATTATTGTCACCATAGAAACGGACCTGGGAATCTCGGACGTAATAGAAAGAAATTTGATTACCGAAGTAAAATGAACGGAGGTAAATAAGGCTTTTTCTTTCACTTACTCGTCTAATCCT
>LGAG01000159.1:317350-329311 GCA_001278395.1 Lerema accius
GCCCTATTGCGTAGATTACATTCTCTACTGATTACATCATCTGCGAATACGTAGTTTTTGTAATGATTTTTTAATCCATTTAAATGTAGGTAATATTTTTCCGTTTGTACTACTTCGCACAGTTAGGGATTCGAACCCAAGGCTTCGCTCCGTACCAACATTACGACAATACAGCATCCTTCTACTTTTGACGGCCCCGTAGCCTAGTTGGTAGTGACCCTGCCTGCGAAGCGAGGGGTTCCGGGTTCGATTCCCGGCCGGGGCAGATATATATGTGACAGATAAATGTTTGTTCTCGGGTCATGGGTGTTAGTGATGTGTTATTTGTGTTGTCCATGCCACCCGCGACACAGGGAATCCTAATGCGAGGGGTTTTTTTTTAGCGTTTTTTTCTACGTCTAACCTGCTCATTGGACTCAAACATAATGATAATATTTAGGCAAATAATTACGTAATAGATATATCACTCTTATGTTTCTAAACAACTTCGTGATTTAAGTACATTATAATCTGAGAGCTTCAGTAATTAAAATTATTATGTTAACAATAGCATCATGAAAATAATATTAAATTTCAACTGCCTTACTCTCGTACTCGTATGAATATCTAACCAATTAAATACATTATGTTTCAAAAGTTGTAATTAAAGGCCATTGTTCATAATGTTTAAACGGCGGCCATGTTGCCAAACTCAATTCTTCCAATTTAATTACCCAGCCGTTTAGAGCGCGGGAACTTCTCGTAAACAGTGCTGCCACCCACGCGGCGTGAAAATCCTGAAATATCCTTTTGGAGCAAATGTGTAACAATAAGTCAGTCGTGATGATGGCGCCTATGGGCGGTAATGGGTGTATTTTGCGCGGATCGGCCGCTTTTCTTTCCCGCGCATTTTGTTTGGCGACCGGACGTCGGCACGCCGGCGCCGCGCCGGAAGCCCGTGGAGCGCTCGCAAACTCTCACTCGGCAGTCAATCGTGCGTGAACTATGTGAGGACTTTATTTAGTACCCCTCTCCACAGACACTACAAGTTTATTCTTTTTTAATATTTCCTGTTTGTGTTCCAGTTGTCGGGGTCGTTTAGAAAAATGTAGCACGAATTTTATGTTACTTACCAAGTCGTAAGAATAATTTAGAAATAGGTATAGTTTGGTCTAATGATTTAATAGGAATTACTATGACGTAATACTGCTGTAAAGTTAGTAAAATTAAATGATTTTGAATAAAATTTTCAAACACCTTTGGGTGCAATTGGTAAAAAGTAGAGCGTTATGTAGAGTAGAAAATAAACATTTGCAGTTAATTCGATCAATGTAAAAAACAAGCAAAACCACTAACCGAATATTGTGCAATAACATTTAATTCTTTTTTACTCTGTTTTCACAAACAATAAGCTTTACACCTAGTCATAGGTAATGCATGTTGTCTGTATCACTAACTAGTAGTTCCTAGCAGGTACAGGAAGTGCAGGTGTGAACAGCTGTGAAGCTCATTGTGCCATTGAAGCGTCGCCGGTCTCATTCACGCATCACTCGACACAATGAACACGACTCATTGTTGGCGAGCACCGCCCCCTGGTGAGCGACACGGGAGACAGCTTACTTACAACGATACAAAGTTTGACTTCGCTTCAATAGACGCTGAGTCTACTGAGCTGTGGGACTGGGATACGATTATAAACTTTTATCGTCGGGGACACCACGCATTGTCTTAACGGGTACTTTCTAATTATAAAAATACGTTGAATTGAGTTGGTCACACAATTATTACCAAACTTGACGAGTTCACTTGACTATAATTTTTTCTACACCGATATGTGGCCTCTATTTAGGTATCAATGAAAAACTTATAGGTACACTTTTTAAAAATTCAAATTTTTTTTAATCTAAGTACCCCGTTTCGTATAGGTGGTTTAGTACGGAGAAGAAATCGGAAAGAAACTCTCCCGCACTACTTAAAAAAAAAAACTCGTAGGTACTCTTAGAGGAATTGCTTGCTCTACTAATTTCACCTGATTTCTTGTACAGTAGACCTAAATTACAGGGAAAACAAGCGCATACAGCGTTTATTCGGAGTCGTTCCGGGAATGCCGACTGTATTGCATGCCTGCGGTAGATTATACCAACAGATGCCGGGGAAATGCTGTTCGAAGACGCCTTTGTCTTGTCTTTAACCTTCCAAGAATCTTCATAACGGCTTATTGGTTGCAGGTTCTCAATGCTACGCATGCTCTCATTACCTCGGTACGATACAGCACTATTGATTTGAACTTTCCTTACTCTAAAAGATCGGTTTTAAAATATAGCCTGGTCTGAGTAATTTTCATGCGTCTGTGGGAATTTTTGGAAGGTCTTTGACTAAATAACTCGTTTAATATGTTGCTAAGCCTACCCACACCTGTGGTAGTTTTCTACGACAAATATTTGAATTCCTCTGTTTGCTCCTCTGTTTGTTTAGTCTTATGCTACCACTTTACTAGAGAACCCTCAAAAATCCTATAACCAAGTGACAGCAGATGCAGCAAAAATCCTATAACCACTAAGCCGCCTAATTATGAAAAAAAATTGTGATTAAGTACCTATATTCAATTAAAAAGCTAATCCCCGATATACCGAATTATGAAAAAGATTTTTATTTTATTTCGTATACTTATTATTTATATTGGAAAGCAACTTATTCTTACAATACTTTGGTAGGTACGACGTAAAGGTCATAATTACGTCACGTAACCCTACATAATAATTGTGAATTCAGTAAATTCCGAGAAAACCGGATAAGTGTGACAGACAGAGACAAGTGATTCGATTAATGTTCTGTCTCCAATTTACTGAACCCTAAAAAAGCCTCGTATTTTAAATCCGCTGTCGTTGTGCGACTGAACAAATCTCGCTTTGTTTCATTCAGGTTACATCGCAGACAGTAATATTGTTCAAGTTTCAATTTTATTAAAATTCTACACAAAGCAACACTTTGCTGTATTAAAATTTTACCCTCTCGAGATGATTTAACTTTCCGGAGCTTGAACAATAACAGTTACTGTTGATTGAACACTGACAGTTGTTAGGAGTCATCCCGAGAACAAGACGATTGACGACTTTGTACTCAGAAATTATTTAAGGGATTGAATAAAACATGTACCTACCTACCTACTTCTTTCATTAGCATAAAATTTAAGGAAAAACAAATTTACAATTGTAATGATCGTAAACAGCAGGAATAGTGTAAAACTGCGTCACTACTATTTACGCGCGCCCATTATTTATTAATGAACCCGCGACACTGAAAAACCATAGGCGCCGCCCAAGGAAGATCAGGTGCAGACAAAACCCCGAAAAATATGCACTTTTAATGCTATACACTTAAATGTGAATCAAAAAGACGTCTGAATACTTTGGACCCATACAAATTGTTTCTAGTCAGGAATCTATATATGCCCCCCTTTCCACTTGGGTATCAGCTTGTATTGTACTCTTCCTCCCTCATCGGGAATCGCCAGGCATCACCCATTATGCAGAAACACTGTTTTGTTTATTAACAAAACCTTATCTACTGCACACCTTCGTCATTGAAGTCCGAATAATTATTTTTTTATTAGAATCTAGGATTGGTTGGAGAGTATCTTTCTCTAAAACTGAATGTTACAAATGAAACAAACCACACAGAACAGATCAACAGAGTATATTTTGATACGATTACAATAAATATTCGAAAAATATAGCTTTGTACAACAGCGACCCATCGCTTTGGCCACAACAACCGTCGACTATTAACGATCACTCACATGGCTTACACATTTTTTCTTGCCTATCTGAACTTCCAGAAATATCCATATTTAATTATTTAACCATATATAACCAAAACCTTCCTAGGATGAATCTAAGACCTCGTTGAAGAGTAATAAGCAAAAAATTATAATCTGTACCTAATATAATATGTCTGACTTTGTTGTGTCCTGAATATTTCGTTTATTTTCAACTCCACATACTAATTCTAGCGCTCACTTTCGGTAGATTTAAAAGTAAATTTTGTCAGCCATTTGGGGACCCATGAGGTAAGGGTCCCTTATGCCATTTTGGCATAGGTTGTTCCCCCGGGGAGGGGGCCGGCGGCCCCAGCCTTTTTGCTCTGTAGTCAAAAATGGCTTCCATTCATGTGAGTGACCAAAATATGATATAGTGCAATCTACTTATTCTACACCTTTATAATAAAATATTGTGTTGTACTAGGTCTCTATACAGATTGTCTACTCTCTACTTAGGCGTCATATAATCACAGTGATAATGAATGTAATAAATTATACAACCATGTACCTATCTATACATACTTCATATAATCATATAGATATCATATAACAATTTTTAAAAAGTGTGGATCATAATTTCTTGTTACAAACTTAGGTAACTAAATTAAATACTGTAACATAAATTAAAATACAATTTTAGGGATATTTTTAGATACACCTGTTTAAAACTTTATCGTAGCTGGCATTTTCAATAGGCACTAGTTTAACGCGGCGGTAATATATTTAGATTTTGGTCAGTAAAATTGATGACATTGGCAGTAAAGTTTGGGCAGTAAAATAAATGAAAACGATCAGTAATAAATATATTTTTCGGCAGTAAAATAATTAAATGGGCAGTTAATAGTGGGCAGTTATAAAGTTGCAATTGGTCGGTAACTTATGAGCAGCAACTTGAGGGCAGTAACTCGTAGGGTTAAAATAAAGATTTAATAGGGCAAACGAAATTTAAACCTAACCCTTACCTAATACACCTTCACATTTTAGTGTTCGTCGTCAAATAACGCGTTTTTTACTTAACTTTTTGGTATGCCATTTTATAAGTTTTACTGCCCACTTAATTGAAGTCTACACGATTATCATTATTGTATAATTGGATTATGTCACAGATGTCTTCGGAAACCCGCTGACGCGGGTTTCCTCCTTCCGAACGAATAAAATCATACCAACCTAACCTAACCCAACCAAAGACCATTAACAATGAGATTTTTGTCAAATTCTTTTCATTATTTAAAAATATTAATTGAACTGCCCACATTAACTGCTTATAATAACTGCCCAATATAACTGACCAATTTGTTTTAAATTACTGCTCATTTATTACTGCCCAGTTACTTATTGAACTGCTCCTTTTATGATAAAATTACCGGCACTTTGTATTTTTAGTACTGCTCATGTTTTACTGCCACACTTTTTATTTTACTGCCCAAAAAATATTTTACTGCCCAACTCATTATTTCCACTGCTCAATGTAACTGCTGGGATTTTTAAGTTACTGACCACTTTAATTAGTGCCTTTTCAATATTTTCATATCACAATTTAGTATATTGTAGTATATTTAAAAAATAAAATAACATTTTACCTTAACATTGTCTGGAAGACGTAGATATCTTTAATACGTACTTCGCTTAACACTCTTTGAACTTACAATATAATTCAATAACTTTATTAAGTTAAATATAAGTCAAACTGTAACAATATTATAAATCACATTAACTTTTTTCACTTTCTTTTCAAAATAAATTCTCGAGTCAAATTAAAATAACATAACAATATTTCCTAAATGGCAGTGATACATGCATGCAATCTACATATATATTTTTAATATTAATATAAGATGTCGTCGTCGTCTCATAGTAGAATTGGTCCAGTAGTCATAATTTACGCCCATAATTTTATAAATTCGTTATCATTTCGACCCAGAATCAATACAGAAAAGAGTTCCACCTTCCACTTGAATCGGCCGCCAAATGACTCGTCGTGTTGTCGTATACACTATACAAGAGGCAACCATCTTGGTCCTCGGGGTAGCAACGCATTACTAACCTGGCTACTAATATTTACTAACAGGAGTAACTTGTACTAATAGTCCTATCTTCTATAGTCCCCTTACTAACGAATAACAACTATTAATATTCTCATTAACTTTTTCTTAGCTGCTTCGCTTTTCGTTCTTTAATAGCTAATATTTCAAAGGCACCGTATGATATTATAAAAAGCGACAATAACAGACCAATTCTACTATTTGAGAACATATTCACATAGTATTTGAACTAGATATATAATAAACTTCTATCTGATACTAATTCGAACCTATTTTCAATATTGCATATCGCTACTTAGATTAATTGTGGTTTATAAACATACCTACTTCCCTATGGGGAAAAATTTGGAATAAATTTCTAATGATATAATTATGTCCTATAGATCACTTTGAATTACTATTTAATTATCTTGTACAATAAAGTTAGGTAAAGAATTGATTCATATAATGATGACTGCATGGACATTTCGTACCTTTTTACCAATAGATTAGACTTGTATAAGAATTCTTAGTACAACCATCACTTTATTAATTAAAACTACAACCAAGGCTGCATTTAATACTTTGAATATGTTAAAAATATTACCAAAATGCTGCTAGAAATGTCAATTACAATAAAAAAATGACATCAGCACATCAATTTACACTTTTTGTGCAAATCTTTATTTTCGATTTGTAAAAAAAGTCATGGCCTCGCTATAAAACACAACAATCGTGAGTACCCTTACATTTAAAAAGCAAATCGTCCATGCAGTCGTCACTAAGGTTGTTTGAAATGGGTATTTAGATTCCTACGGCCGGCGTTGCGGCCAAAGTTCCAATTACAATACAATATAATACATTATACATACATCTACAACAAATTGATCTACGTCCGTCCGTCCGTCCCGCGTTACTTGGCGTCCTGCGGCTTCTGCTTGTCTCCCTGTAGGTAATGGTAGTTGATGAAACGACCGCCTTGTGTCACCTGAGGAAAATAACAATTTACATAAAGAACAGGTTTAAAATAAATTATGGTTATAGAAACTAATAATAATTTTAAAAAATCTGACTGCTAAACATTTTAAAGGAGTTTATAAAAAAATAACTAACACCCTGGGTTACTTTCGCAAAAAACTAATCCAATGACACCCCATACTTTATCTGTCCAGCAGCGTTCAAAAAAAGGCCATACATACATAAAACCTAATTACGTAATCGCATAATAAAAAACATGTTTTTATCAACCCAACAAGTATTATAAAAAAATTCTACTATTTTCTTACTTACGTTACCTGTTATAGCACTAGCTTTCCGCCCGCGGTTTCGCCCGCGTGGTATCGCGCAACTTTTTCGCGATAATAAGTATCCTATTAGTATGTACTCTTTAAGTTCAGTTCTATCTTCATACCGAATTTCATCAAAATCGGTTTAGTGGTTTAGGCGTGAAAGCGTAGCAAACAGACAGACAGAGTTACTTTTACACTTTTTTTATAGAGTTTATAATATTAGTAGGGATGTAGTGTTACCTGTGCACAAGTGTTGGTGAAGTGGCAGGCAAACAGCAGCAAGTTCCGCGGCTGCACGCGCCACGCGAACCGCATGAACATTATAGAATACAGCGTCAACGCTGAAACACAAACAAACAGACTGAACAAGATATTATAATACAAACAACTCGAGAATCTTAGCAGCTAGTAGTTAGCTAGTAGAGGTTGCCCATCCACTGTCGAAACGCTCGACTTCGCTGAGAATCTACGATCGATAAGCCTCATGTAAGGAGGAGTCAAAAGTATTGTTTAAAAAGATAGACTAAAGTACATTACTTTCGCTTAATAAGAGAGAACTACTAATTAAGATCTAATCTAATTGGTGGTGAATGAAGCAAGGGGTCTCATGTTTAATTCCTAATTGGAACAAACATTTATGTGCCTTGTGTGCCTAGCTTGCCTATTACTTATGATATTAAACAATCATCCGATCATAGAATATGGCATCCAATCATAATTATTGTATGTAGTTTGGAATTAATTTGTAAAAAAATTATAGATAAAAGTGGGTTATTTCTTCTTTGTAAAGCATTGTGATAGTAACATTAAAACATCAGATTAAAGCAGTTCTACAGACAACATACATAATTATCATGCTAACATGATAAGCACAGAGCATTGGATTTCATAAAGAGTGATAGATAATATTATATATCTCATAAATGTAGACGTATTACATTGTAACTAGTAGCAAGCAATATTATGATAACTACAATATAACCTAATGGTACCGTATTACTTTGATAACGATATAACGATATCGCTCAGTTTACGATAGTTGATATAAAATCAAGACTGGATAACACTGCTATGATTTATTTATTTATCGCATTTTATTGTACAGATAAATACTTGGCAAAAAAAATTTGTTTGTGCATAAACATCTTGAGTGGGTGATTAAAAAAACTTTTTTTAAAAGATGTCTCGGAAAAAATCAATACAGTAACATCTCAAATAAATATGTGTCATATAATCAGTAGAAGAAAGGTGCTTTTAGATGTAAAACGACTAAATAAAATTTAAAAATATATTGATTAGTTTGTACTGCTAAAGACTAGTAGTTTCTGAAGAATAATTGTAACAAAAATAAAATAATAAAACCATCTAAATCAAATGAAGTAGTATGTAATGTATCTGTAATATGAACAGATAAATAAAACCGCATCTACCGAATATAACTAGTTTATAGTGACATTAATTAGAGTTCACTTATCTGAGGAACTAATCTTTGGGGCTATGAAATTGTTTTATCATTTTATATACTTTTATATTGACATGAGTCTGATAACCACATACTTTAAGGCAATTTAATGTTAGTTTGTTTAGAATTTATAGTAGATATTTTGTCTAATATCTAAAATAAGAAGAATATTTTTATATGACAGGCATAAAAATCAAGGATATAATTAAATGCTATAAGACATGAATTTAATTGATATCTACATATCTGTTTCAATTATGATTAACACAAAAAAATTACCAATACAATGTAGTAGTATTGAATTAAATTCAATTTATAAAATTTTGTTTTAAATTGACCATAAAGAACATTATTAAACAAAGATCCTGAATATATTCTATTCATTATTCATCCTTGATTACTTCATAAACAAATTAATAGACCTAAATAAACAATGATTGATCCTTTGTTAAGAAAAAATTAAGTCACAATCGCAAACTATTCTAGTCATAACTATTATACTTGTTTAACATGACCTACAGGAAAAAATAAAATAATAATTTTACTTTGAAGGATAGCATAATATGTAATGATTTCATTTAATTTGTACCTATCTTTATGCATACAAATTTGCTTTGCAGAAAACTCAACTTCAACATCTAGATCATTTGTCATTCACACTGTTAATATTGTTATTTATTACAAGGATTTTTATACAAATAGTTCAAAAGCATCTAATACTAGTATTACGAATTATGAAGTTGATTATGTGGCTACATATGCTTAGGGCTATTGAATGCCCCATATTTATTGTGCTATGCTATTAGTGAAGCCTTAGTATGTATAGCAAAGAAAAGATATTACAACTCACCAAATGTCATTTTGCCACTAATAAAGCTAGGATCCTTCCTTGTATCTGCTATGGCTGCCAGTGGTATACCCCAATTAGCTACTGGACCCCAGAAGTGGGTGCTAGAAGTATGAAATTAAATATTTATTGCATATCTACCGCCTGACGATGAAATAGTAAAATTATAATTATTACAAAGCTTTACCTCATCAAATATTCCCTAAACTCCTTGCTTTTCAGCTGGTCAAGTAATTTTCTAGCTAGGGCACTCATTTTAACTGAAAAAAAATAAAACACAGAAATATAAACTGATAGGTACTAGATAAAGTAATAATGTACGTCAGTACGTAATAACAGTCATTGTTATGGACATATGGATTTAAATACTATACGATAAAGGTAAACTTACTAGAGAATCACTAAGAATCATGAAATGTAATAACAAGAATTTTAGCATAACAAAAATAATAACAGGCAACAATGTAGCAAACGTGAGGGGTTTTATGTAACATGCTTTTTAGAATACATTTATGTTCATATTCCTCTGAATTAATTACGTATTCAACCACTATATTGCATGTCAAGGTTGGACTTGATAATATGATTTATTTGTATTTTCTTGAATGAAATATATGAAAAAAACACCAGTACACTACCTGTCGTTAGTTATCTTTTACTTAAATAAACACACTCTTAATTAAATCTAATTTTAATCTACCAATTCGTTTCCCGAACCCACACTATTTTTGAGCACTATCTCCACTTCAATCCAAAATTCAATCGCTCCAATGTCACTGTCAATGTGATAAAGGTTAGATAGATGACGTTTTTAATGATAACAAAATGACGTTGGTAAGCGTTTCGTTTTTGCATTTTGCAGCTTTTTACAAATTACAACATTATAAATTACGATGAGTAATGTAAAATACTCTCTTTAATTAATTATTCTGGAAAGTTCTTCTGAAAATAAAATTTTCAATAAAGTTAGTTGAAGTCGTAAGGCATACTTTATCATTAAACCGAAAAAATACAAATTATTTCGAGTATTCGATGTTTTAAACAAAACGCGTAGAAACGCGGTCAATTTAAAATATACGCAGGCTCAGATTATAACAAATTCTATGGCCCTGCATTACCTTACTATTAAATGTACTGAGTGTAATCGGTTTAATGAATAAAATTAATTAATAGAATAGATAAATAAACATTTATTACCGTTCCATTGATGAATTTGTTCTGTTTGAACATTTTGAAACCCCTTGAAAATCTAACAGGATTCGTATTATAATTTATTTTAGCTTAATCTGCGCCCTATAACTTCAATAATGACAAAATTAAGTCAATTGGTCAATTGACATTCATGGAAAATTACAAAATGATCATTGAGTAAACAACAATGACTATAAAATGCATAAATAGATGAATTATGGGATTTATTCGAATCCTAGTAATTCTGTACATGCTTCTGTACTTATCTCTTTACTTCGGCGTAGTGGGAGCCATCGTTTATGTCCGCAGTTTAGTAGAGGCTAACCACAAGTATGTAGAATAACGTTCTTCAGGTAGTTATTTTTTATTACAGCTTTTTTAAAATTCCTTTTATATTTTGCTTTAGAGCGAAGATAATTCAGTCTGCAATTGCTCTGCAAAGTTATACAATTGCGTAGGCCTTTGTACTATTCAAATCGTCTTGTGTGAATTATTTATTCATAATTCAGATTATTACTAAATTTTCATGTCTATCACATAATGTTATCCCCTTTACAACTATTAAAAAGATAAGAATAAAGTATGTAGCCAATTAACCACTTTTTTCTATTTCCCTTTCAGTGCACGACACCAAATGTACGGATTTAACGAGTAGAGATAAAAATAAAACAACTGTAATAATATCTAAAGATTTAATATAAAAAATGCAAAAGGCACTGAAAAAAATGGACGGCTTCATACACTAAGATTGTGGAATGACAATATTTACAATTGATATAGAATAAAATATAATAATGAAATGGGTACTTGACACTTAGGTTCAATTGTGCATAATAGACCCAATAAAAATTACAATAGTAAGGTTGTTATGTAAGTAACTTAACATTGTTGTGCACATTTCACCATGTCATAAAAACACCTTGAGCTTTGATAAAATTAGGTATTCATCATTAATTTATATGAAATCTTTATCAAATTGTTATCACAAGTAACCGTGATTTCTTTATATTTATCCTATGTTTTATCTATTTCTGAAAAATTTTTATTATCAAAGCTCAAATTTCTCTTATAACTCAGTAATATTCCTAAGTTTATAAAAGGTGCATTTAGACTAAAAAGTACTGATATAATAATTAATTACATTCAATAATGTAAAATTCAAATTAATGTGATAAATTTTATAAACAGCTATTGAATAGCTTAGCTAAATGCACACTAGTATAATATTGATACACGGTATTGGAGTAATTTCTATCTTAAATTTTGTATCTAGCAATCAAAATATTGATCCCAATAAAGAATTGATTTCTATTCGTTATTTTTCTGAATACGAAACGAAAAACCTATTATAT
>LGAG01000159.1:338364-355440 GCA_001278395.1 Lerema accius
TTTTATCTTATTTTTTTTTGTAGAGATCAATACACACTGCTACAGTTTGGTATGCAGCTCGTAAAGGTACTAGGGCAAAGGCTCGTGCAAAGAAAGTCAAAATAGAAGTGACTAAAGTTGGCTTTATCCCACACAATCAGAGAGGAAAAGATAAGTATGTACAAAAAATAAAAAATAAAACAAAATGAGTTCTTAGATATTTAACATGATTTTTTCATATCTGCTAAAAATACCTGTTAAAAAATATTTAAAATTATGTTTTGATAATATACAATAACAATAATTTATATCCTCTTTTGATTTTTTCGAAACTTTAGGTCAGCAAAAGTGTTCACAAACAAGCACCAGGATTACGCGTTCAAGAAGATATCAACAGATGATGTTTTCCCCATGAGGTACTACCGCTGGGTTGTGTACTCTACTGGGGAAGCTGTTAAGGCTCATCAGGAAACTCATCACCCTACTATGTATAATGACCCCACAGCATTTATCTCTGCTCAGGTAGAAATTAACATGGAAGCTGTGAAAAAGGTAACATTATGTTTGTTATTATATAATCTCTTCATTGTTGCCACGCTAGACTGACAGAAAGAATGGCTGGGCTTGAATTGAAGCAGAATTTTGTTTTTCAACCCTAAAACTAAAGAACTACACTATAAATTTTTATGTCGTATTCGTAAGACGAAATTAATTGAATTTTTTTTCTATTGCTGGTCTGTCAGTGGATGTATAATTAAATGAATAATGGTACTAATAATATCTACTACTAACTACCAGTAAATATTGGAACTGAAACATTTTAAAACCTTTTCTACATCACATCTAAGAATATACAGTAGTAGATTCTAATATTTGGCACTATATTGTTTAAATGCAATATTAACTTACTGTCTTTTCCAGAATCGCTACATGGATAACTTCCAACGGCTAACATTATTGCCTAACCCATTCCCTCGGGATGAAGAGCGTACCATACTAGCATTTTGCAAGGGTCAAGAGCTCATGAAGGAAGCTCTGGACGCTGGAGCCACCACCGTTGGAAGTACGGACATTATAAAAAAGATACAGGTAATTTCTACTTAAAATTTTTTGCTAAAGTATGAATTTATATGTTTTTTTGTTAACATTCAATATAATTTTACATTTTCCTGAATTAAAATACACACTATTAAATACTTAATAAACACACAATTATTATTCTAGTTCCAATAAATATTAAAACATAGGAGTACTGTTTTTTCATTAGTCTGTATGTATTAGTCTGTATGTAGTAATGTAGAAGGATGTATGTATTTTATTTATAATGTATAATGTGATTGTTAAAACGCTTAATTTCTCCCCAACAGGAAGGCGAAGTAAAATTTAGTGACTATGACTACGTAATTGCACATCCCAATATCTTGACTGACCTGGTCCCGCTTAGAGGGCTGATGAAAAGAAGGTTCCCGAACTTACGTAATGGCACCCTGGACTCTAATATCGGGGAACTGGTGAAAAAGTTTGCCGGTGGCGTCCAGTACAGAGTGGTAAAGGATGAAAATCAACAAAACTTTGGATCCGTTGAAGTTGCTATTGGAAGGGTAAAGTTTTGTTTTTTTCATAAAGTTTTGTAATCACCTAAAAAAATGTTATCCCACTTCCGATGTCCAATTTATTGTTATACAACAACTATAATTTTTTCTGCATTTGGTATAGTTATTGAACTTCAGTTTGTAACTTATATTCCATATGAATAGTGTTATATACTCACTTGAGCGTTGCAAAATGCGCCATTTTTTATGCCTTTTTCGGTGCATCCGGTTTTCATATGTACACTTCCGTTGACATAAATTACCATAGATAACTAATACATAACAAATAGTTTGACCACAATGAAGAGCTATATCCTTGTATCAATAATTGAATTATTGTTTTCTTTTATTACAGTGTAACATGGAAGCTAAGCAAATAGTAGAAAATGTTGATGCTTTGTTGAAAGATATACAGTTGGCAAGACCTAAGCGGGATGGGCTATTTATAACAAGGTAATTTTCTTATTTAACTTTTAATATAAAATTTTGAACACATCATATTACTATATTGAGAGATATTATGTGTGAGCTATGTGTAAGTTACTGTTTATAGAATAGGAAAATTTTGGAGCTATTCTCTGTATTATTATTATTACTTTTTCAATTAATAACTTTCAATTTCTAGAGTGCAGGGCCTTATTGGCTGCAAGGATGCTAAATATTTTATTTATTTTCTTTGCTTGCAGGTGCTTCTTAGTGGCTCCGCCTTCATCAGAGAAACTCAAAATAGATCCTTTCGTACATGTTGAACGAGAGATACCAAAAGAGGTTCAAGAAGACAGTGATGATGAAGCTGATGCAGTGGCAATGGCAGCGTAGTTTTACAGCGCGTAGTGTAGTTTATATTGAATATAACATGATTTAATATTCTCTTGGCTTATAATTTCCGAAAACGCTCTTTAGTATTTAGGAATAACATTTATATAGGAATAACATAGCATTTCCTCTAAACGCGAAAAACGAAATGTGGAAATGGAAACGTTATTATACTCTTTCTTATCTATGTGTGGAAAGTACTCTGTAAAATATAGTGTAGGCAAGCATAGACTAAAAACAATAATAATGTTTACATTTGCTTTATCTATGCAACTAAGTTTGTTTATCTGTCTTATCTAAAACCGAAAATTTTAATTTTTCAAGCGATTACCGTATTTATCGTTATTCTGAGATTGCTGACCTTAGAGATTAGATGAAATAGATAATTAATTTACAATTTATCAGTACTTTAAAAAACCGTACAAAGGTCCACAAACAAACGTTTCCTTTTGACACTGGATTACAGCACAACAGCTGATGACGTTTCAGAACGCACCAATAGGGGCGTAAAACAATCCGCCATTTTGTCCCGATGACAATTTAGGATTTTATTTAATTCAACCCGTTTATATTTAATTAATCCGCTAACAAAAGTGATATTTGAGAAGTAGTGCAGTGTTTAATAAGACTGTGATATTTTTGTGTACAACTATTTTTGTTTACATCAACTTGTCCTGACGTTATTAGCTGACCGATTTTGACGTCGAACGAAGAACTATTGTAATCAAAATGGGCACAAGAGAGGACGAATATGATTATTTGTTCAAAGGTAAATTGTTTACGTTATTTAGTAGTTCGATAGAGCTTAAGAATTATTGCCAAAGCCTATTGTGAGATTCTAGAATCTTGGTTTTATACAAACCATTGTTCTAAACAGTGACGTAGAAAAAGTGTTCATTGTGATACATTTTAGCCTAAAATATAAAAAACTTAACATTATTTAAGTGGATAACGCTATTTTGCTTAGTAGGAATGGCATAAAGGGGGTTGTTTCGTGTTAACGACACCTTTATTTCATCAGCTGATTGTGTGATGAACAATCGATTTCTCATAAATTTGTGTTTCTTATGACTCACCTTTCTACTCATCTGTGATCTAATCGCTAAAATGTTACAATTATCGTAGAAATGGTAGTCAGCATCGGATTCCTACATTGTTTATTATATGACCAAGTTAGAACTTGTTATTATTTTATGCAACTTGTATTATTTTACAGTTATTCATATAACATTTAACAACAAAGAGATGTAGTGAAGTGTTTATTATTAACTTGTAGTTGTATTAATTATATAGTAATACATTGTGGCTTCAAGGATAAATATATTGTTCTCAATTGTCTATTAATTGAGACAATAAACCAACATTTCTCTTGGCTGTTTGTTTTTCAATACTATCATACTTTATGTATCATGTCATGATACCATTGTTTGCTACTGCTAAAGATGATTTACATATATCAAGAAAATGTTTTTAATACTTAGTTTTAGAGAATGAATTTGGTATGTTTTGTATTTCAGTTGTCCTGATAGGAGATTCAGGAGTGGGCAAAAGCAGTCTTCTCTCACGTTTCACTAGAAATGAATTCAATTTAGAGTCTAAATCAACAATTGGTGTGGAATTTGCAACTAGAAGTATAGAGGTAAATGAACATTTTTAATTATTAATAATATCTGTGAAATTATTAAATAGGTATCTTACCTATAACTTTTAAGTTGATTTATCAATTTTTTCTTACCATCAATTTGATATTTGTGTAAGCTGTTCTTTGCTTTGAGATGTGAAACTACTGTCCAATACTATTAGATATATCATAACAAGTTCAAATGCCATTGTTATAAGCCTTCAAACAACATAGGACTTCTAACATACAAGTCATTGACACATCTCGTCTCCCTGTACTAATTCAATATGATATATTATATTATGGGTCTATGGTTACAGAATTGTTTTTCATTTTGAGGGTTATACATCAGCCTATAAAATAAATCAGCACTAAAACATTAAATTACTCTTAAAAGTTTCACATAATTTAAAATCACATTTACATGTAACTGTACTGTATAATTAGTGGTTATAATTAAACTCTTTGTTTGGGACTTTATCTAACATGTGTTTTAAAATGACTCATTTGCAAGCCAAATCACCACATTCAACACATTTTTGTGCCTCTAGTTTATAAAAATACCTTTTTAGTTGGGAGTTAGATGTGGATATTAACTTACAAGTTAAAAGAAACATACATTGTATTAGTGTTACAAAAAAAAAGAGAATTTCACAATTGTGGTTTTCTTTTTATTTAATTTTTTTTAGGATACTGTAGCCTTGTTAGGACTATTATAGATAGAATTTTAGTTGAGAAACAACAAATTTAGCTACTAAGATAGTGGTCACTCGAAGAAAATGGTTCGCATTTTGCTCAAGTACAATTCATAATGTCTTCAAATGTTTTGCAAGATGAATATTGTACAATGCAATTACAAAAGGTCAAATTGTGGGCTACCTGCTCAAAATATATTAATTCAATCATTTAAATGCTTATCTACTTGACTCAATATTTAGTATTTGACTAGCCTGATCTGAACAAGGTTTTAAAGTTTGCAGTTATTATTTAACTACAATGAGCTCATCTAAGCCAATACAACAACATTCCACATGCATATCTAGGTTTGGTATTATCGTAGTACAACAAGTTTTTAGGAGGATGCATAATGATTGACTGTATATGAAATGGTAATGCAATTTTTTTTATTATTGAGCCTGAGTACCATTCTCTTTATGTTACCAGCCTGTTTAATTCTGGTGGTGTCCATTCCATATATAGCCAGGTTTTGATTACCTAACTGCTACCTGTTAAATTTAACACTAATGTAGATGTTTTTATTATTTTCCTTGTTTCCTTTATTTAATTTTATCTGTTTTACCACACAATTACTGAAAGTTAGTGTTACAATATTTGTTTGTGTTTGTTTTGTTCCGTTTGTGCAATTTAGAATTCCAATATTAATAGTGTACTTGTCAACCAGCAAAGTATTTGATATTTTTAGGGTTCACATAATTCAAACTATGATGAAGTCTACATAGATACTTAAAAGATTTTAAATAACCTACCATACATACCTATATCTTTCCATATGTTAGACTATTACACATTATTATTTTGTCCTAAAACAATTTCAAAGTCATAAAGAGGAAGTGAAAGACAAAACCATTTCCACTTTGCACTGAAAGCTGTAACAAAGAGGCCAATTTGTGGGAGTTATTTCGGAGCAGTAGATAGTCCTTATGCATTTCGGCAACAAGTGTCCTGATTGTCGTTGATTGACACAATCATCTAACGAGTGATAATGGTGACCACTGAAAGGTCACGCTCCCCGTACTTTTTTATTTGCCATAGTTTAAGAAGGCATCACATCTATTTTTATCATATTAGGGGAGGTCATGGCCCTATAAAAGATACATTACTTTGGCGCCGCTCCAAATCGTCCGGGAACTGGTTCAGTGAACGATAACGCAGTGGTTTTATTATGCTGAACGGAAATATTAATAGAGGATTCCCGAAATTTCTGTGTGGTGTTTATGTAAACAAGTTGTAAGTTTAAAAACTTAAATCACAAGTAGGTACAAGCAAAACCATGAGCTATACAGCTAAAAATATTATATATTTTTATTATAATCACTATATACTTTTTTATTTCATGACATCTTTCTAGAGGGCACCATATTAAATTTATTGTGCCCTCAAACAGCGAATAACCAGCGGACAAATGCGAATTACGACGCTTGTTACGATACCTCTTTTGTCAAATTATGTAAAGTAGAGCTCTGTGGGAACAGAATCTGTTCAATGGATGAACATTCATACATGTATATCGGTCAAAATGATATACCCTCCATAGTGGGGTAAAAACGCCCTTAATGTTTCAGTCGACTACATAAATAAGGATGGATCTTAGCGCTTTAATTCTTTTTAAAGTTTTCTTCCTCCTACAAAAGTAGTAATGTGATTAATTCGGAAAATATTTATGTTGACGCCCAAAATTTTGCCATCGTTTTATCACCTACCAAAAACGTTTAGTTTAATCAACAATTCCATTTAGGAAGATGAGTAACATACATGAAGGACGTATTATATGTTTTAAAAGCAGCATGTAGGAAGCGCTATGTTAAAAGTTAATGCCCCATTTATATGTCAAAAGTCATTGACGAAACGATCGCGACTCTACGGGCCATCAACCTTTAAATAATCAATCGTGGATGTATATTGTAAATAGTGTACAGTTAATCTCAATATTTTATCAAAATAAAATATGTTATTTCGTTTTGTTTAACTTCTATAAAATAATTATGTTTGGTAATAACTGCCAGTGTGCCTCAGGGCTACTGATATAATTGCTGTTATTTAATAAAAAAAAAAATGTTTTTTTCAATGTTTTTTTAGCAATTAAATACAGCGGTTTTTAAATTATAGTGATACGAAACTCTTATTTTTTGTCGTAATAAAGATGGAATCCTGTGTAACACGCTCCCAGAAAACAATAAATAAAGTATAATCTATTCTTCAAAAACATAAAAATAATTAAACTTTTGTTTTTTTGTATGTTACGCTAATTCAGTGATTGCGGAATTGAAAAAAATATTATGATTTACATTCTTGGAAATATTGTTATAGATACGGAAACACATTTCAAACATACTGTGTGAATGTTTGTTAGAACTGCTAATTGTTAAATGTTCCCACCATTTATAAATTTGAAATGCTTTCTCTACATACCATGTCATGTATTATGCATAGTTACTTACACCGTAAAAAGGGAAACAATAGTCGATGAAATATTTTATCGGCAAAAGTATGTTGTTAACGACACGTAATAAAGAAGATGAAATCTGAAAATAAAACTGGTTAATTAGTCAATTACAGTCGTCATTTCGTACAACAGATTTCTCGGTAGACTATTTTTCGGTGAAAACTTAAATCCGTGCCAGTAAATATGGATAAAGAACAAGAAGAACTAGCTAGAAGATGATCATAAAAAGGTGTTCAAATCTGACTCAAGGTACTACAAATATTTCAATGATTTTAATCTAGCCAAGTTCTGAATTTTAAGATATTAATATCTTCATTTATTTTTAACTTTTCTATTTACATAATTTATTGAGAATCCAGTAATTCAATATTTATGACTAATAGTCAATTTATTTTCATAATATTATAAATATCTCTGGATGAGTTAGTGCGTAAACTAAAAACGACTACCTAACTATAATGCTGTCTGAAACAGTTCCTAGGCAACTAACTAGAATGCTATGGAAATAGAATCGAGATAGAATAAGAATGCGGAGTTTAATCGCAGCTATTTACAAAGTCCTCGCCAACTGTTATACTCAACCAAATTTTAAAATAAGAAAACACATTCCACGAAACCAAATTAGAAGTGTATTTGATCGTTGCGCAATCTTGGTGCATTTGGAGGTCACCAATGACGTACCTATTGATTCGAGCTTCGCAAGGACTATCCTTGACCTGTGTTCACAACCCTATTTTATGAAAAGGTACCATCTTTGTACATGCAGGTATATTTAATAGTAAAGACAAATAAAGGACCCCTTTTTAATAATAATACAAGTACATGTGAGTTTGTGATTTTGGCTTAAAGTATACGTGGAGAAGAATATAATATGCTTGAGGTAAAATATAAAATGCACACTATCACTCTACTTCTTATACATATATGTTTGTTTAAATAATAATATACACACATACTCAGGTATTATTCGTACCGTCATCTACCGTGGACAGTGGACTTTGTACCTAAGTGAGATAAATTAATGATCTTTTCATCTATAACATAATATAATTGTCTTTATTTTAGTTTAATGCTTTAACAACCTGTGTAATGTGCGTCATTGGCACCATTAATTAATTTAACATCTGACCATTACCAGTTTAAAAAAAATATGTTATATTTAAGATATAGCAGACGAAAAATAACAAAAACAAGACTATCCTCTACTATACGTTTATTAAAATGACGTTTTTGTACTTGTTTATAAAATTTGTATTTTTTACCATATTATCAAGACAGCAATTATATAAAAAATATAATTTAAATTCTAAATACTTACTAATTTACATATATGACTAATAAAACCGTAGATTGCAGAATATAGTTAGTGTGTGGCGATAAATCTTGGATTATAGACTATTAAAGCGGTTTGCAAGATGACTCTCTAAGAGAGAGACGCGGTCGTTGGAAGCCTAGCCGCAATCATGCAATTTACTGAGCGTTGTAGTCGCAGTAATATCATGTGTTAAATACGTTTTACTGCTGCTCTCGGATTATGTATTTTTATATACATCTTATTAGCTAGAAAGTAGTTACGCCTACACGGAAATTCACACGTTAATGAAAATTATAGCGAATTAAAATCGGCTCTATTAAAGATTTTTTACCCGGCATAATCTACAATAAAAAAAAGATTATGAAAATTATATTGGTTATATATTTTTTTCAACAGTCGGCGTTTAATTATTTTGTTTTAATATTAATTATTTATTTGTTAGTTAAGATATGTGCAAATGCAAACCATTCCTACATGTCTCAGGTAACCCTAAAAAGCAAGCTAAATACCATAAGAAATCAGAAACCGTACCAACCGTATACTGAACAAAATCAGAGGTCAAACACTATGGTATCTTACAAATTATACTAGACACCCATCTATATCACAATAGTAATCACTATTTCACTTTTCATACGGATGAAAGTCGATTGCACATCATCGGAAGTGTGCCACCGATGTCTATGGGCGGAAGTGTTCTTGACCTCCTAATTATTCATGTGACCGGGCTTTACGTGTCTGTCTGTCCGCGCCGTTATCGCTCGCGTTATCTGCATAGACAATTTGCAGCTGTCTGCTTTTCTTATGATGACGTCATAAATGGAGTATATATAGGTAACTGTAAATGCATCCTGCGTCTAGTTAAGGTTGCATCTGGTATAGGTCTGTGTGGTTATATTCTAAGATATGACTAAATACATTTGAGGCTGAACTCCTACAGATTTGTTAACGTACCTAATATCATTGTACATAATATACTGTACGTAATAACGCAATATTATTGACTGTATTGTTTGTTTAGTTGGTAGCGATTACTCTTGTAAAATGAGTGTCCTTTGGTTCAATACACGGCCTCGATTGATACTTTAATTTAACCGATAATCTGGAGTTTTCTTTGTGTTATTTTAATGTTTTGTCTATGCCATTTGTAACACAGAGTCTTAAATAAGTATGTGATTGTAGGAGATACAGGATTTTTTGATTATTTGATCAATATGAGAACAAATCAACACAATATAGATCAAAGTTAACGGATTAACTGTGTGGAGGAAAAGTGGAGTTATCAAAAAGTCAAATTTCCTATCACTAGAGGCAATAATAGAGCTTGTTTTAAGCATATACCTACCAACAAAATACCATACTTCACTTCCAGGTGGACGGCAAGACCATAAAGGCCCAGATATGGGACACGGCGGGTCAGGAGCGGTACCGAGCGATCACCTCGGCGTACTACCGCGGCGCGGTCGGCGCGCTGCTCGTCTACGACATAGCGAAACACCTCTCCTACGAGAACGTCGAGAGATGGCTCCGCGAGCTGCGCGACCACGCGGACCAGAACATACTTATCATGCTCGTCGGCAATAAGAGCGATCTCAGGCATCTCAGGTAAAAGCAGCAATGGTTAACGACGTTGGGAAATATTTGTTTTTCTTTTAACTGGTTATCGTTATTGGTGTTGTTGATTTAGAGCGAGCCTTATCTTAAAGACACTTATACATTTGAAGAAAAATATTGATGAGGAATTTATATTATTTTGTGCAATAACGTAAGTGCAATCATTAATGTTTCGAGTTTCATTATATTAGGCTATTGGTTCCTAGTACAAAAAACAATCTATGAAACTCTGGTTGGGTCCACTGATTCATTGAGAATGAATTTCTTAACCACTAAATACGACTATTCCAGATCAATTCCAACGGAAGAAGCGAAGGCGTTCGCTGAAAGGAACGGGCTCAGTTTCATCGAGACGTCCGCGCTAGACTCCACTAACGTCGAACCGGCATTCCAGAATATTCTTACTGGTTAGTGACTAACATTACACACTCTGTGACACTAGAGTTTCCTTAGTGGCAATAAAAATTAGTCATACACATCCGCATTACTGAGAACTATCCATATTAGATAAGCCATTTCAGAGATCAGTAACAATGTACCACTCAAAACGGTTCTGTTACAAAATTTCTGTTTAGTGTTTGTACACAAAGACACATTTGAGAATATCATTATTTCAATGACCTCAATAGTGTGTGGGAACTATATCAATCGAGTTCACTTTTTTATATTTGATTGCTGATAAAGATATCTCTGATATTGGATAACGCAATATGTACGATACTACGCTATCTTTAGATAGCAGTGACGTCAATCCATCTGTTGCTAAACGGTGTTTTCACTGATTTGCTAATACCTATTAATGTTTATGCGCGCACTCTGCTCGGCCGTTTGCATTAGGGTTGGAAATTTGCGACTAATTATAATATATATTTTTTATTCAGTATGAAGATTATGAGTATAGTCAAGGAGACCAATTTAGGGGTTTAACTCCACAAATTTATCATTTTTAAAAGTAAAGAAATATGATTTCTCAATCTTCTTTTTTTGTAGAGAATTTTCACACAAGCAGTTTTTTTATGCATGAGTATAGCAAACGTGTTTGTGTCGCCATCCACTATTGCCTTTGGTTTGGACATCGTGATAACCTTTTGTAGGACTATAGAGATACCGTTACTTGGTTAATAATTTTAGTTTGTTGTTTCCAGAGATCTATAGGATCGTGTCTCAGAAGCAGATGCGCGACCCGCCCGAGGGCGACCTGATCCGGCCGGACGCCGAGCCGGCCGACGTGCGGCCCGCGCAGGACTCCGTGCGCAAGCAGTGCTGCCAGTAACACACACGCCGCGTACACAGGTACCGCCCGACACACACACACACACTATGGCCGGTTTCAGACCAGCGTTTTCACGCGCGTATAACGTATAGGCGCGCCTTTTGACACGCACAACTTGTACGAGAGTTGACACGCTTCTAAGCTCGTATTAATGTTGATACTTACAGAACGCCAAAGACGATGAAATATGTCAATTTTCGCGCGTTCAGTTTTTTAAAGTGCGTATCTTAACGCGCTTATGCGGAAACCACCGTATACGCGCAGACAAATACGCTACTCTGTAACTGCACAATGTCTTACACGCAGGCACGCGCGCGCACGAGTGCACGCACGCACTAACGTTAATATACATTCATGGAGCACGCACTTTAATACGCACGCATGCTTGCATGTACGCAGGCACGCACTTTTGTATTCATACATGAACTATTTCAAAACATTCAATGACAAATAAAATGCATATATGTTATAGAATTTTGGTTTTGGATGGTTAGTTAAATTAGAGTAAAAAACAGTTATTAACTGTTATATTCAATTGTTTCCAGAAAGTCCAGTTGATGTTGGAGCCGAAAAGAGAAACGAAAGGAATATTATACGCAAGATTAAGAATCATTCCCAGACATCGGTCTACTCTGTACCGAAATAATGTTGCCAGCTCTGCACACGACGACGCCCGAACACCCGACATCCATCTCCGGATAATAAAGTGATTTCTAAGAAATTTTTACCTCGCAAATGGTAACATTGACACCGATACAGATTGTGTTGGGACTGGCAACACCGAGATGCAATGTGGCTCATGTAGATAGCTTTGTGTAATTATTGATATTTAGTGTCGGAACGAATAAAGTTAAATCTATAATAATTATTATTGTAATGTGAAAATGGCAATTTATAACACAATAGTTAGATCGGACAAGCTGAAATTTTGAATGCACCCGAGTAACGGTTTCGATGCTTCTAGTTGAAAACAAACCTCGAACCACTCCGTGTAAGATTCCCGATGTTTTCTGTTAATGTAAGAAAAATATTTTGTTTCGATTTAGTAGATAATGAATACATTATGTCTATTTATTTAGCAAATTAAAAGTGAATAATCGTCGTGGCTGAACTCTGAATCGAACACGTTATGTGTTCGTTGTGGATGGACAGACAGCAATAAGTCGGTTTGTATTGTGGAGTATTGATCACTAGTAGCTTCACGTGGAGATATATACATATATGATGTCCTTATGTTTTTGCATAACACTAGAGTAGTTTTACTAAGAGATAGCTTTTTTAAATGGTCGTTTTAATTTACGGATGTTACGTGCCTTCAACATGCGTTGGTCGGAAGCCTCGGTTGTTTTATTTGCCACTGAGTGTACATTGTGATTTCTCCACATTAGCAACACACGATATTACTTATGATTATCGTATTGTCACTAGCAAGCCAATGAGTTTACCAGTCGGTTGCGGTTGATGTTTGTATGGGAGTTGGAACAGCGCCACCTACCGGTGCGATATCAGAAACTCGACTCAATTTTTTTTATCGTTTTGTAATAATTTGCATCCAGTATTGAATGTTTGTACAGTTATCATTTGTAAAGTTAAGGTCATATTACAATGAGGTCTATGAAATAATTTTATATTGTCCGATAACTTCCATACAACATAAAACTGCAAAGCTTGTAACCTAATTTATATAGGAATTATTATCACAAAGGAGTTGAAATTAACGCGAAAATTAGTTCTTTTGCTATACTCCTAACGCTTGGCCATTATCTTTTGACACTTGTAAATTAACAATGCTATTTATACATAGTAAGATGTTCAAATCGGCAAAGAAACAGCCTTAAATTGGTTCATTCCCACATACATTACTAACGATTCTATAACAATATTAAACACGAATATATTTATATCTAAACAAGATTAGGTCAATACCGATTTGTATATCAATAGTTATTTTATGACCAGCGTCTGAAATTGGTCATAAGAGCTTATGCTACTGGAAGACTAAATAAGTATTGTTTTAAATTACGATTTGTCGACAATAAGAGTTAGTCGCAAGTGGGAATGAGTCCCCTAATTGTCTCTAAGTTTCAGTATCGCTTCACCTCACTATAACAGTCGATGTGTTTAATACTCAACTTGCCTCGTGCCATGGGACAAATCTTAGTCTGACAGCGCTATCTTAAGAGTATTTGTGAATGCCAAATTGACTCCTAAGTCCGCTGTTTTAAGAGTCAATTTGCCGTACACAAATCGATACGTGATAGTGTCTAAGCTAAGATCGATTTATTAATAACATTCAAGACTGCGCCGATTAGACAAACTTTATGTTAACCTTACTCCTTTTGGCTGATACGAAATTGTTGAAATATGAACCTTATATTATGTTTCTTAGGGTTTAATTTTCCAATCGGAATTGGCTGTAACTATGCAACCTTGACCGCTGCGTAGTACACTTCCGAGCGTCTATTCAAAATTCAACCATAGCTAGCAAGAAATAAAGTGCATATTTCAATGTGTCTCAGTTCAATAGAAGTGCAGTTGGCGTAGAATTAGTGTAATAGCAGTCGTTTACGCCTGGGAATCGTGCTGGCAACGAGTAATTTAGACGACATTTGAAGTAAAGTTTTATATAATGACAGTCACTGCAGGCAGTTGGATCATGTGAGATGGTATCTTGGTGGAACTTGTGAAGCAATTGTTTGGTTTCGATTGCGTAAAATGTTATGTTTGTGATGGTAACTCGTTGGCAGCGGGACGAGCTCCGCCCCACTGACTCGAGCTTCATATGATTTCGCGAGCAGACGAGCGATGTTGTTGTATCTAAAATATGTTATTATATGGTCTTACATATGCATGGTTATTTTTTTAGTGCCTATCTGTAATTACTTTATTAAAGACAAAGATAAATAAAATATAACGTAAATAAAAGTTTTTATTTCGACATCCGGCTCTAAGGACCATTATCGAATTTAATTTCATTCTGTGAGTGGAAGTGGGTAATGAGATCTCATTTCTGTGCATTGATTTTGATTTTATCATCTACGGTTAAAATAATATACCATACAAGATCTCTAGACATGCTAATGAGGCAAGTCAATGGAAATTACATTTTACAAGTTTAGTTCATGGCCATTTAAAAAAAAATTATGCAGCAAAGATATTGAACCGCAATAGTATGAATTAAAAAAAATATTTCGGACCGACAGACTTAACCGATAACAAAGCCCAAAATTTTAAATTGTTTATAGATTATAGTTGTAAAGATTTTTAAATAAACAAAAAAATGCGAAAATCAAAAAAATCTTATACACACCTAATACTTCTGTACTTTTACCTGAGATCCGTATTGGTATAATGATATTTAATTTTTTCTGTAAGTTTCCTTATATTACTTGCCTAACACACATTTTTCATTGATATCTATGTAATAATTTATACGTACGGTACGCAGATAATGACGCGATGTTACAAATTAACACAAAAAATGCAACATCATCATGATGTTCACAAATAGGTATTAGTCATTCGAGTAGGTAATATCGTGTAGGTACTTATTTCCAGCCAGTGAGAATATTTAAGAATTTGTGTCTATTTCTGAAACCTTTATATACGTTTTTAGAAGCCACTAATAGTACATAATTAATAGGTGTGCCATTAATGTTTGTGGGAGCTAGCACCTGCTCAACATCTTTATATCTATTATACAAGGTTCTTGGCCATGTTTTTCACACGTTCACATGAATAATACACGTATATACAATTTTTTTAATTTTTCTTACTTAAAGCGTAAAATGAAAAATCCAACTCTAGGGACCTGAATTATTCATTTATTACATACTGGTATTAAAAATATTTAAACAGCGTTTTCAGTGCAATAATAGTTCAATTATGTTTATGTTATTCATTACTCTCTATATACATAGATATTAAATGTTTTTATTAATATTTATTTCGATGACATTTTGCTCTCAATAAAAGCTTTGAACTCGGCTAATGGTTCTTCACTGCACTTTTCGTAATTCGGGGCTGTGATCTTCACTAAATTGTACCACCTGAAAAGAACAGTTAATTATCTTCCTGGGTCATAAATAATCGTGTTAAAATGTCGCAACTTCAATAATATTACATACATGTAGAATTGATAACCTCCTTCTTTGTTGAAGTCGGTTAAAAATAATCAAATGTAAGGGTCTAATCTTTTTACTCTTGACTCGAATTAACTGATCGCTTATGACAAATTGCTGAATGATGACTCATTGACCAGTAAGTAGGTAATCTTATATTGCCACAACATAGTCCGGCTACAGTTTTACAGACTCCATTACCTAATAACAAATTATGGCAATAATAGTATTACCTACCGTCTACCAATAAACAAAATCGAGAAAACGACTTGCTATGCAGCTCAAAGTAACTTACCTAACAATATTAGGGTACTCTTCAATGTTAATGCCGGCAACTTCCATAGTCGATACAGAAGCGACTATACTGAGGTCGGCGATGGTGAGGTTGTCTCCGGCAACGAACTGCTGCCCTTCTAGGAACGTGTTGAGGAAGGCGAGCGCCTCTTGCAGCTTCTGAAGGCTGCCCTCTGGTGGCGTGCCGCCGAAAAATTTCGGATACTGATAAATAAAAAAAAATAGCTCAAGGTATTGCGTGCATTCTGACGGAATATTATACACGAGCAGAAAAAACAGTCTATTCACAATAACTTGATCGGCTAATGCTTTTAATCTGCCAGCAGTGACTTCCTGAAATAAATGCTTTAAATAATTTATTTCGACTTAGGAACTAATAGCTCACTTAACGAATAGTCACTCTATGGCGAGTTTTTGTCTTCGAAAATAATCTTACAAACGTAAAATATGTACTAGGATTCTCGGTGGCAAGTAGCATGGCAACAAAAATAACAAATTGCAATGTAAAAGGCAATGCTTACAAAGTGTACTGCAAATCTAGCATACAGTGTTCCCAAGTCGAAGTCCAGTCTCTGGTCGACCAACGCTCTGGCCTTCGCGTCTGCGGGGTAGAGGGAGCTGTCGTCGCCACCGTACTTGTTCACCAGGTAGCGAATGATGGCTCTCGACTCCCACAGAGAGAACCCGTCGTCTACGATCGTCGGGATCGTGTGTTGCGGATTGATCTGAATACAGCGAAATATTTAATAGTAGGTACCTACTCTTCATCGATCCTAAGGCTGTAGATGAGACTGTAGCGCTAGCCCAAATGCGGTTTTTCTGAGCTTTATACCGAGTTAAATACGGGAGACGGGGGGAAAGTGAAGTTATTTATATACCTAATAGTAATAATTGATCTAAGTCTTTCCTGCTAAGAGTCGTTGAGCGTCCTAAATAAACTTGGGTAAATTCCTAGTTTATTTATGGCTGGCATGGCGGTGTAAGGTAATATCCCCCTGGCTAACTACACTAGCACATACCTACAGTTATAAAATTTAATTCTGTACAAAAAATATAAAAAATATATTTTACTTTAACAAACTCAGGCTTGAGATGCTCGCCGGTCATGAGGTCTAGTTTATGTTCTTGCAGCTTGTTATCGATGCCAAGCGCGGCGGCGGTGAGGGTCACAGCGCGGCACGGCGCCGACGCCGGCAGCATGTACAAGTCGATAGACATCTTCTTACCTGGAGGTAATAGACAGTTTCTTACTAATTACGATTACGGC
>LGAG01000159.1:357670-379100 GCA_001278395.1 Lerema accius
TCTAACATTGACACGACATAGTCCGGGTACAGTTTTACAGATTCTTATTACCTACAAATAAAACATGGCGATGACATTACCTACCATCTACCAATAGACAAAATCAAGAAAACGACTTGCTATGCAGCTCAAAGTAACTTACCTAACAATATTAGGGTACTCTTCAATGTTAATGCCGGCAACTTCCATAGTCGATACAGAGGCGACTATACTGAGGTCGGCGATGGTGAGGTTGTCTCCGGCAACGAACTGCTGCCCTTCTAGGAACGTGTTGAGGAAGGCGAGCGCCTCTTGCAGCTTCTGAAGGCTGCCCTCTGGTGGCGTGCCGCCGAAAAATTTGGGATACTGACAAATAAAAAAGAGAATAGGATTCTTCTGGCTACAGATTGAAACCTGTCGGCACCAATAGCCTCAAGGTATTGCGTGCTGTCGGACGGAATATTATACACGAGCAGGTTAAATCGATTCATACGAACTTGATCGGCTACTGCTTTTAATTTGCCAGCAGTGACTTCCTGAAACAGTCACTCTATGGGTAGAGCTTTTGTCTTCGAAAATAATCTTACAAACGTAAAATATGTACTAGGATTCTCGGTGGCAAGTGGCATGGCAACAAAAATAACAAATTGCTAACACTTATAATCTGGGCGCGAACGCTTTGCCACAGTTACCACTAACTGGGAATCGAAACTAGGATATTTCACCAGCAATAGGTACTACTACCATATTAACTAGACTAGACTACAAGGAGTGTAATTCAGCAATAGATAACTTGTAAAAGGCAATGCTTACAAAGTGTACTGCAAATCTAGCATACAGTGTTCCCAAGTCGAAGTCCAGTCTCTGGTCGACCAACGCTCTGGCCTTCGCGTCTGCGGGGTAGAGGGAGCTGTCGTCGCCACCGTACTTGTTCACCAGGTAACGGATGATGGCTCTCGACTCCCACAGAGAGAACCCGTCGTCTACGATCGTCGGGATCGTGTGTTGCGGATTGATCTGAATACAGCGAGATATTTAATAGTAGGTACATACCTACTCTTCATCGATCCTAAGGTTGTAGGTGAGGTAGCGCTAGCCCAAATGCGGTTTTTCTGAGCTTTATACCAAGTTAAATACGGGAGACGGGGGGAAAATGAAGTTATCTATATAGATACCTACTAGTAATCATTGATCTAAGTCTTTCCTGCTAAGGGTCGTTGAGCTTCCTAAATAAACTTGGATAAGTTCCTCGTTTATTTATGGCTGGCATGGCGGTGTAAGGTAAGGTAATATCCCCCTGGCTAACTACACTAAAACATACATTTATCACATATATAAATTTAATTCCGTACAAAAAAGATAAAATATACTTTATAGTTTACTTTAACAAACTCAGGCTTGAGATGCTCGCCGGTCATGAGGTCTAGTTTATGTTCTTGCAGCTTGTCATCGATGCCAAGCGCGGCGGCGGTGAGGGTCACAGCGCGGCACGGCGCCGATGCCGGCAGCATGTACAAGTCGATAGACATCTTCTACTATCTGGAGGTAATAAGACACTTGCTTACTAATTACTATTTCTGCGGCCGTTTCACCTCTTCCACGTCACGCAAACTTTATGCCTGCTACACATTATTGGCCATGATGGGCGATTATACGCGAGCACGATAATGTGGAAGGGCTAATCGCCTGTAGTCGCCCATCATCGTCCGTAATCGTCATCGTGATCGCCGCGATCGGTGATTTAGCGGTTTTTTGGGCACGCATCAAAGGGAATCGGTTGTAGTTGTGTTGCGCGCACACATTATCGCCGATTAGTATCACCAATTAATGTGTATAGGTAGTTATTTTTGCTTTGTTTTATTACGATGAATGCTCAAACTACACCATCTTGTCTTCGAATAATTTTTTATGACCTTTAATTCAACAACATTGATAAAATTGAAATTAAATGAACAGTAGCTGCAACAAATTCCACGTCCATTTGGGAAGGCTGCCGCTCAATAAATGATCACGGACGATAATGTGGATGCTTGTACAATGATCGTCGCCGATCACAGACCATCAACGATTGTCCATCATGGCCGATAATGTGTAGCAGGCATTAGATCACTGATACAGGACATAATAAAGTTGCTCAGTTAATAGTATTGATAGAGAAGTTAGTAGCTGATACCAATGTCGCAAGTTCTGGAGTCCGTAAAAAATCGACTAATTACAAGTAAGTGCAATCCGTATTTTCTTAATATTCATTTGAATCTTATTTGTGCACTTAGGAAGCTAAAAGTGTATTCGAGGGTCATTTCAAAACAAGGACATCTTATCCTGCTACATGACCAATGTCAACATTTTGGCAAGGATACATTTCAGACAGTTAAATTAAAAACACAGAGCGAGAAATGTATCTGTATACATACAGATCTGTTATACAGTACAGACCTGGGAAAAAAAAGCAAACATTTTGCTTCGGACGTGAGACGTGTGTGAAAGTGGCCGGTAGTAGGTACTCAAGGAACATCAATAGAGTCGGTGTAGATCTTAGGACGTAAGGAATGTCTCGCAGTGTCATTTATATCCCAAAAGGCTGATTCTTCATCGAATGTGTTCGCCTTAGGCGTGGTCTATAGGGCTATGGCGTCGTTGGTTTAAAGCACAGACATATAAATAAGAATTATTATATACTTATATAAATACTTATATTATTATTATACTTATATATACTCGTATTTATTTATTCTTATTTATTATGTCTGTGGTTTAAAGCCACGGTACCTACGGCTTGCATATGCACACAACGGAAATATGTCAATATTTAATTGACTAGGTATGTAATCTATTTATTCAGTTTAATAGCTCTCTACATGCGGACATAGGTCCTCGCGAATGTCTTGAGAGTCCCAGTATACATAGTTGTTGTAATAGCTTGCATTCGTGAATATACTCTGTATGCTAGTATTATGATCTAATCTATGGCAAGACATGAGTACAGTCGTTGTACTGACCATACATTTTGGTCAGTCGAGGATTCGCGCCAAAATTCGAGTTCGCGCGCGTTCCAGGCAGGCAGATTGCGTTGTTGACGGACAGGAGACAATTATGTTTTCTCGAGGCGGGTTTCCTCAAATATTTTAAAGTGTGTGTTGCTTGTTGATTGTTGCAATTGAGTAAAAAGTCTGGACAATAAAATTGTAAGTACTGCATAAATATTTTTAAAATATTATGATATGTGTAGTAGTGGCGTGGAAATGTTAGTGTGAAAAATATAATGTACTGTTAAATCGTGGTTAAATCTTATCTTTTCTTAATGAATTCTCCACCTCTGAACTGACGGATAACATAATATACATACATAGTTGGTAATTCTTATCATTATCATTAAATATCCGTCAAGGCGTTAGTCGTCCTACTCATCTAATTCCAGAGGATTTTAGTCGTGACCAGAATATATGGCATGTTCCTTGACTATAATAGTCCACTTGTTCGAATTATCCGCGTACAATATGTATTGTGCATTGCGTAGCTAGCTCGTGAGATCATCAACCACATCTCTTATCAACTAGGTGTGGGGGTTTTGTATCTGCTGATAAAATGTACTCATACATTCCTATCTAGACTTGCCGGCTCAATGATTATCTACTTGGTAACAACTGATTAAACACTGATTAACACTAATTTACCTAGGTACAAATTTTCACGATATTCAGGATTTAAGAAAGGACAGAATATTTTTTTGTATTTATTATAGTAGGTACGGTACCTACTTAATTACATGCTTTCGTAAATAGGAACAGTATCACTGATCTATTGAAGAGCTCCAAATTTCTTCGCTGGTCAGCTGCTGTTACTAAACACTTCGAAATAATGTCAATGTTTTTACTACGCCGGTTTTCTCTGAATATTTTGTTTACAAAGTGATTTACTGACTTTATTATCACTAAATCATCTTAAAATAATATTAAATCTTGCCGGTTGTAGAGACTAAAATAAAAATAAAATCAAACTTACCAAAACAGAGATAACAAGATAAAAATACGTCCGCTGATAGCCGCAGCACGACGAATATTGATGACACTCGCTCGCAGTCCGCGTCGCGGCCGGTATAAAAATTGCCTGGTAGTGTGTCCGTGGCCTTGACGGCTAAATTCATTACCATCCACGTTACATCTATAATAACATGTCACGGGCCCCTCCCAGCACAGCTGTTTACATGCTCTGTTTTCCCGACTAATATTAGATGTAACTATGTACTTCCATGGTTCACTAGTACGGAAAGGTAATCGATGGTGTTGATCGTTTCGATCGACTAAAGGAACTTAAGTTTAGAAGTATGGAAAGTTTGGTTGAATGACTATGCAAATATGTAGATAATAAGTGAGCAAATGAGCCTCTGGTGGTAAAGTGACCATGCTCATTGATGTCAATATCTCTAAAAAGTATCACTGATATGTTGCTGAACTAGAACAAAGACGTGAATTATAACTCCATCATAGTTTTGAGGATATACAAATATATACACCGTACCGTCTCATCTTAATTATTATTATTTATTACCTACCTATCTGATTGTCTTTACTCCCCATGAATACCTACCTAATAGAGATTGCTATAAAGATAATGATGTAATTCGATAACGGGTCATCATATTATATTGATAACAATTTTTTTAACGTATAATTGGACGAAAACATGACAGACGCTTTTGTTATCTGTGTTTATTATTTAGCGTGATATTAGCACATTGTAAAGTGCGTTCTGCTGGGGCCCTTTCGGAGGATTTATACTAATCTGAATTAGTTTTAAATTCAAATCAATTATTTCGACTTAGGATAAAATAATATGAATAACATAAAATTAAATTAAAAACAATAAAACTTCCTAAAGTCTCGATAGACAATTAGGTAATTAAATTCCTAGTCCTTCGTTACTGCCAATGATATTGCATACTTTAGATGTTAGGTACGTCCTAAGTAGGTATACAATCAAAAAATTGTTTGCGTTACGGTGCATAATATCCATAAAGTTGATACGATAATTTTATTTGCGTCTCGTTCGTGATTTAAAGAAAAAACGGGTAGTTTCCGTGACTTCAAGCTAAGAGCACAGAACATAATGTCTGCTTCTTTGTGTATAATAATCACCGGTAACTACACAATGTATAGTGTAGGTACATAGGTCAGGTTACCTACACATTATAGATCCTACTAATATTATAAATGTGAAAGTTTGTAAGGATGTTTGGATATTTGGATGTTTGGATGTTTGTCCCTCCTTCACGGTCTAACCGTTGAACGGATTAAGCTAAAACTTGGTACACAGATAGTTTGCATCCAGGAATAGGATATAGGATACATTTTATCCCGATTATAGGTTCCCTTGGGATAAATTCAATATTTTTTAAAACGGCTCTTCTGCGGGCAAAGCCGCGGGGCGGGTATCGTCTAGTATTGTATACAAAGCGATTAATGACTGCATTTCCTGTGATTACACAATTTAGATTAAGTGCTTGTGGGTGGACATTATAAATACTACATATAATGGCTACAAGAACTCAGTACAGGAAATAAATCTCATGTTAATCAAGGAGGCATGGCTGTGGACTATGATGCGGAATGCGAATGCTCTTTGGTTCGTTATTTATCATGCGTACCTACTTCTATAGTAGGTAGTACTAAATATTAACAGCTATACCTCGTTTTTTTCGTCGTGATTTAAAAAGTCAACAATGTTACAGTGTCTTTTTATTGTAATTATCGATTATCGATTTAAAAATGAGACAGAAACAAATTTAAAAAAATTTAGAGAATAAACAATAATTTAATGTTAAAATAAATTTCTGTAGGTATACTTCTAAATATTTATTTAATTAATGAAATAGATAAAAGTAGTGCTAAGATTGTTTACTTTTTAAATCACGATGAAAAAAACGAGGTATATCTACTAATATTCCCATTATTTAATCACCAATAAAACCTACTAACCGACTAACAGTCGTATTCGATGAACTAAAACTACCACATTTAGATGATAATTAATTAACCTGACATAAACTGGCTTAGGTACGGCTTATATTATAGTCTCAGGCCAAATCCTTAGAGCAAGTTATTTACATGAGGGAGTAGTAATAAAACAAATGTCATATTTATCTTATTTATTGTGCCTTAACGTCTATCGCTTAATATATTACAAAACTCAGAAGTTCAACAAGTAGAATACAATAGCAACGAAAGGTGAAAGAGAACAGGAGTGAATGTTATCGGAGCGTTATACTACGTTACTAACTAGAACGCGTTCGTAGGATGCTTGACCATTATATTATAATAACGTCGATTACAGAACATTTACACGAAACACTATTGTAGACGAATTGAGACCTTAGGTGCTAGAAGATAAAGGTGCTTTTTTTGTGCGAGATTTGTGCTTTTAGATATAGTGCGAGATATTGATAGCGCAATGGATAATGACAAGACTCCTCATAAATTCAGTTAACGTAGATAGCGTGATTACGTAACCCATGGTGTATTACTTGCATGCTCTTGCGCAATAATTTGTACCTCAGAAAAACAGACGAAGTTTCCGAAAATAAACGCTACATACACGCTTGTTGAGTATCAATGGAATGTATTTGCTTTGCATTAATTCACGGGAAACTCATAGAGATGAAATCTTTGGGAGACCTTATCAACACTGCGCTATCATCGCGACAGAAATAAATCTTTGGAAAACAAAAGAGGGTGCGCACGCCAATAAAAGGGCCTGGATCGTCTCAATGGGGCTCGTGTAAATGGACCAAACAGCACACTGTAGACTGGAGTGACCGTCGGCCGCTGGCGGCTGGCAGCCCGGTCGTGTGCGGCCGCGGTCACGGCGCACGCGACCTCTTACTTCTTCAGCATGCTGTTGACGAGCGCCTTGAACGCGTCCAGACCCTTCTCGTTGGCCTCCTGGTAGCCCGGCGCTGAACTCTTCACCGTCTCGTACCATCTGGAAATAATGATCATGTCATGTCATAGTTACACGAATTTATAGGATCTTTTGTTTCGTCGTGTTGTGTCAGCTGCATACTGTGTATAGCTGAAATATGCTCTAGGATTACTAGCGCAAACTCAATTCAAGGACTTCGCTTAACCTGGAACCATTTCTAATTAATTAATTTCTTTTTAAAGTAGACACCTTAATTGTAACAAGAATTCATCTCTGCACCTATTTAGTTTTCCTTAATCTGATACCTACTTCGGGTTCTGCAGAAATGTATGTTGAAGTAGACCTACCTCTTAACATTGGCATATTTCTTAAAGTCGATATCGGAAGCCTCGAAGCTGGAGACGCTGGCCACGATGCTGAGGTCGGCGATGGTGAGGTTGGGGCCCGCCACGAACTTCTGCCCGTCCAGGAACTGCTCTAGGATTTTGAGGGCGTCTTCTACTTTGGCTAGCTTCTCCTTGTCTGCCGGCGCGCCGCCGAACACTTGTGGGTACTGGTGAAGTAATTTATTTTATAACAGAAAAGCCTCGGTATTTGCCAGATTTTATTGCGAAAAGTGGGCTCAGGTTAAAATATATTTTAAGTGTCACTGACGCTTTAATCAATGGACCCAAATCTTAAATTTTATCTTCCCCATACACTGTAAGCATTTTAAATGTAATCTTGAAATATTTAAAATGAAAATGGGACTGATTCAACACAGAATTAGGAGTATCGAACATTCGTTTTACTACTGACAATATGCGATTCAGGTGTAGAGTGCAGAAATTTCGTGCACAAATTGCTTCACAACATTAAGGAATAGCAATAAGATATTGATTGATAGGTATTCATTTCCTCTTCTTTGATATCCGTTCCCAAATAGGCTCCATTTTTAACTCCTATTACTTTGATCACAGAAACTTACGAAATAGTCGCCGAATCTCTGGTAAAGGGTGCCGATGTCGAAGTAGAGGCGCTGGTCCACTAGCGCCCTCGCGCGGGGCTCCTCGGGGTACAAACTGCTGCCCTTCCCGTATTTGTTGACCAGGTACGCCATGATGGCGCGGGACTCGGATATCGACAGCCCATCGTCTACTAGTGTTGGGACCGTGTGCTGGGGATTTATCTGTGGACAACATGGACGGTAAGTGATTGTCAGATTTTGAAGTAGTTAGCCTTAACCCATTGACGGCCCACTATTGAGCACGGGTCTCTCCTCATAACGAATTTGAAGTAGTTAACTCGGCACATATTGTTCTGTTCTGATGGATAGCCCTATTCAATTGGCTTTCAGAGCTTCACGTGGACAGATGGCGGGCTTAGTAAGCTCAGCGTAGAAAAAGGCTTTAAAACTTACGATTGTAGGTAATAAGGTTTGTTCAGCATTAAGGGTTTTTGGAAGGCGGTGAGTAAAGTAATTTAGAAAGATCTAGTATTTTTAAACTTTGGACGAGATGTATTGGTATAACGCCCATTGTGGAGATAAAAATATGTTGCGGTTTATAAATATTACTTAGGTCGAAGTGTAAAGAGTTTTTGACACTTCTTCAACTTTTCTTCTGGCATTTGATGTAGGTTACGGAGTTATTGTAAATAAGTAGCTAAATTATTTATAACTAGCACAACGGAAACTGAGAGAACATCATTAATGAGGGAAACGCATAGAGTACGCAAGTGCATGTGTTGTGTATCTAATGCAACTTGTGAAGGACGACGATGTTACTCACGGAAACTCGTAACTCATGGAAAAATATCTCATTATCATTCATTACGTAGGTAACGCTAGACAACAGTGTTTATTACATTATTAATTACATGTATCTATCAATGGATTATTAACTATGTATTATTTATTTTTTTCCTATTAAATTAGTTTATTATGAACAACATAATTATTGCAGATAAATATAATATTATTTAGTGAATTTGTCGAAATTTATCGAATGTGGCAAACCTACTCGTATACGGTCTATGTTCTGAACTACATACTAACCGTTTAACAGTCTGTCCCTCGTAATATTAAATGGTTCGTCCTACAACAGACATCACTGTTGTCCATGGGAAGATATCATATTGGCACTGCACGCTTCTTTGTTATTCTCAAACCATAAAAATTGCAGCGAAATGACAAAGTCCCTACCTACATTATTATCTGTGCACATCAACGCAGCTGCGTGTTAAAGCTAATCGAACAAAATTACACTTTAAGGTGAATGCCCGCAGGATTACATCATTCACGCAATAGTTGGCCTTCAGAATCCGGATTCCTCATGCAAACATGTTTAGGTCCAAAATTGCATGGCAAATTTAAATACATAAGACCAGTTGGTATGAGTGTGTAGAGTTTTTGTACAAATTGAGGTACTCAAATAGCAGGTGATGAACGCGTAATAACGAGTGGTCAAGCAAGGTGCGTTTGAGATTGGTTATCTCGGTAAGACTGACTGAATGTTACAAAAATTTAAGCAACTAAAAGTTAATCAAAAGGGACTTAAATCCGTTCGTTGGTGAACTTGAAGACGTGGTACTGCGTACCTTTGACTAAAATCCACTTGGTGAAATGAATGACAATTACAAAGTCAAGTCAATAATTTTGAGGTCAGCTACAACACCATTTGAGCTGCTAAGTACAGCATCACTGGAGCTGCTACAGCATGAAAGGAGTTGCTACATATCACTAAAGCTGCTACATCACACATGTAGCTGCCACAGCACAAATAGAGCTGCTAGAGCGCTACTCAAAGGATCTACATCATCATCATCATACTAGCTGCCAGAGCTAGTTACCTTGAGGTATTCAGGTTGTAGATGCTCGCCGTGGTGGAGGTCGACGATCTTGAGGTTGAGGTTGACGTTGAGCGCGCGCGCCGTCAGCAGCACAGCACGGCACGGCGCCGAGCCGGGCACGTAGTACAGGTCGATCGCACCGGGCATCGCTCTATAACACAACATACAAACATACTGTAAAAAAACATACAACGTCATATAAGGGGGATTTACACGAAACAAACGAAGGGCTGGAGCTAGAACAAGAGTATCCGAACTTGATCTTTTACTCTCTTTGATTTATCTCTGTGAACGTACACAGAACTACGAAAGAATGTTGTACGTTTGTTTACACGAAAAGATTAATCGAATGAGGAAATTCTGAGCGAATGATTGTCTCATGTAAATCTGCCATAACATAACTGTCCATAATAGTTTTAATAGATCCTTTAAAATTAATCATAGGTAGGTATACTCCTGGCTGTCGTAAATGTTTGCAGTTTTTTAGAACCAACAGTATAGCCGGGGGAGATGTGACAGATCAATCTAATAATAAATTGCAAACATTTGCCTAAATCGAATAATGGTCTTCGCCTACCTTCAATAGGTACGGTATTTTTGAACGATGTATTTAAGAAGAAACCAATACTTTTAAATCATACTAACTAGTGCAAATTCAAGACAAGGCCAACGCGTAAAATAAACAAACTGCAGCTGAATTTATTTACATAATTTTATATTACAACGTTAACTATAGTCTTCGGTTACTCAACAACAGGATAACTCGTATGTTTCATGTGCCTACCGATCCACAAATAGATTGACCAGACACTCAAAGATCCAACATGAATTAGATTCCTGTCTAACCGGCTTTTGTGGTCATTAGTGTTGAACTTTGGACGACTACAAAAAACTATCGTGTTTGGGAGGAGGAAAAAAAAATAGATTATGGACTGGTGATCATAATAATTTAAAATCAGTATAACATCGTTAATTTACAAGAATTAATTAACAGTTAAAATCACTTTATCTATGAGTGAAATCTAACTGCATTTTAGAGACCTAAAGTTGGGAATATTGTCCAAGAGCAGTAGTTAAATTAAAATGTCCACTCTTGGATGAGAATGTGATTATTCATTAATGTTACATCATCATCGTTAAGTAGCGATAAGTGTTAAGTCTATCGGTCTCCATATCACAACACACCTCAAGGATACCGCATATCTAGAGTATGAAAAACTGCAAGTCATTGCTGAGTCATAGCTCCCTCGACGCGGAATGGAAACTGATGCAAATCCTGATTTAAAACAACAATACAGAGTCTCCTTGAACAAAGTTTTTGCTCGCACTGACCGTAGAAAAACTGACACAACAAAAGGTGCTTAATGAAAGAAATCGATTAGAGGATCCACAGAAATGTAGTAATGAAATTAAAAGTAACTGGTAAAGTTGGTCGGCTGAGTGTGACTTGCAAATTACGAATCCACTCAATTAAGTTGGAATAAATGGATAGATGGATACACAGGTAAAGGGTCTCTTCTTGGATGATGTAATTCAGCAGGTCATTCAAGAAATATCCGACTTTAAATAGGCTTTGCCTGGAATTTGAGATCTGTTAGATTTTCATTACGATACCTAACTATATGGATCATAACAAAATCACAAAAAATTACAAAAACTTCTAACTCTACATGACTCTATTTTCTTGAGCAGCTTGAAACAAATGAAGTACTGCATTTAATGTAACTCTACGCTAGCACTTGTATAGCCAGGAAATGTAATTTTTCATTGACATAATAGGCTGAAATATGGAATACAATAGGTATGTATTTGAGTTCTGAAGAACATTAAATAACACAAATTATGTTTCCACAGCTGGCCTTGTACTGTAGCAGTTACTACATGTAACTGTAGTTACCCGCAATGTAAGTGTAATTTGAATTTTTTATCATTGAAATGCATCAATCATTGGTTGGTAGGTAACTAAACTACTTGAGTTTTTGTGTCAATGTCAAGGGCAACTTGTATGAAAGTTACGACCTAAACAGAAACAATCACATTTCTAACGAATTCTACTGTGCCTGTAACAGTTGAAGTTTTCAGTATTGAGTTATAAGATAATGATTTGCTTTTTAAATTAAGTTTACCTTGTAATACCTCTGTCATGTAAAGAAATCGATTATTAGTCGCGAAATGATTTGAAAATCTAATGTGTCATTCTTTAGAAAACACTCATACCTACTTAGTAAGAGGTTACAACTGTGTAAAAGGTGATTCCCTGAATGAATCAGTTAGTTTATTTCATTTACGTTGTGTCAACTTTGTGTTGGTGTAACCACATAGGCGAGGTCACAACGTTTGATAGAATTACTATAAGCGACTCTACGAAATTGGTAATAAATTACCCATTACTGAATTTGTGGTATTACCACAGTTTAGAAATTAGTTACTTCGTATTAACTCGGATTTTTCGATGTCCCTACATAAAACTTTTTTATTTTCATAAGCCTATTTACCTACAGATGTATGGACTTCACTTTAAATAACTTTAATATTTATGAATTCAGGTATGTAGGGTTGCATTTTTACCCGACTGCTTCACGTTTCTGACACGCTTTACAATCCATCGTCTTGTCGGATTTCAACGTGTGAGGTGTCATTGGATTCGTCTCCAATTTGAGAATAACATAGGGCTATATATTTTTTATTAGGGTACCTTCAATCTCAAAAATATTTTTTTAGTAGTCGGGTTTTTTGGATTTTAATTCATTTATTGTTTGTTAAAGTTACCGACAAGTATTTTCAGAACTGCCTCTTCTAAAGCATTCATTAAGGTCTGGTGGGTGTCTTCGTTGGCTATGAATAAGGCACTTTTAATATTCAGCAGATATCATCAACTTAAGAATGTGTTTAGAAACATGCATTTATTAAAAACTTAAAAGGTACGGTAGTGGATAGAGATCGATGCTACGCATGAACTGTTAATAATTTCTTCTTTGTATTTATCAAGTGAATTTCCCAAAATCTCTCCGTGAGATAACAAACCACTTTGAGTGAGAAAACATGAGATTTTTCTGAAACATCTAAACCTAACGGAACGTGTTTAATAACAGTGACTATCTAACTTAAATTGTGTGAGACCATGAGTTATTAAAGTAAGTGCAGTTGGTGGAATGCGTGGGAATGCGAAGGCTGTGTGCTGGAACGTAGAGTCACGTAGTGGACTAGTTGCCTTTCACCTTACTTTGGCATGGACGACACGATCGATATGAGAACTTACGCCAACAGACTTTGTGAACGAAACTGAGCTTCTGACATTGCCAAAAATAATCGGCTCGTAAACAATTTTGCCTAGCTACTCGTATCTATCGGAAATAATTGCTCGTAAACACAGCCAATACTAGGTGTTATTTAAAATGACTTACATAATTATTACGAGTACAAAGATAGTTAGTGAAAGCTAGGTTTGTTATCTAGGTAATTAAAAATGAAATAGGTTAGCAGGAGGCCGATGCTAAATTAAAACATGACTAAATTAAAACAAATAATCGATTTCTGTGGTAACTAGTGTTTATTTAAAATAAACGATCAAACCAGTTTTATCCTTGTTTAAATAGGTATTTCATAAACACTGAAAACGCGTCACTGTTTAAAATGAAATTTAATCAGAATTGGATGATTCTAGAAATTCTGATTATACTTTTAAATAATTATAAAATGCCAGTATGAACTTATACATTTCTAATAATTAATATTCATTGCATAATATTGGAGCTAGGATAAAATTACTAAAGAGCGTCAGATAAATATTTCCCGGAAAAACATCCAGGATACGGGAACAATATTTATATAATTTTAATGTATCAATTAATTGTTATTATTTTTTATTATTAAATGATATTTAGAACAAACACCAAAGTGTTTTCGCAGTCAAAGGTAAAATTATCGTTATTTTCAACTATGTTGCCCAAGAAAACAAACTTCAATAAGATAAGTTTGATAAGATAATAGTTATTTAATATGAGAGTAAATATTATTGAGCACTACAAAATTAGATGTGGGTACTTATCTATGTATATTCAAACAATGGAGATACACTATTGTCCAAACTAAGTAACCGGCCAAAGTGGTGTCCCTGTACTAAATGTGCACTTAACGTTTCCACTACAGCATAATTGCATTGGCGTTCTAAATTTAACAACTATGTACGGTACTTATTCGATACTGCATGCCATGGTTATTTTATTAATTTAAATTCAAATCAATTATTTTATCTTACGAACTAAATAGCACACATTGAACGTAGTCGCGAATATTTAATTTCAGTCTTAATTAAAAAAAACTGTTACTTTGTTTTTTTATTTTTTTTTAGTTAAGAAAAAAAGAATGAAAGTCTCGCGCTAAAAACACTTGACAGTTCTGACACTTGAAATAACTTACTTTTTTTGTTGATATCGGGAGAGGTAACGAGACGTTCAGCCGGACACGACGCAGCGTACACACTGGGAGCAACAGCAAGTGGAGGGAGGTCTTTTATTTTATAGCCGGCAAGTACATGACACAGCACACAACATTATTGTGTATTGTGTACAACTTACCAGTTTTTCCTCAAAGTGGTTCAACGGTACATATGTTACGGTCCGCCTGAACACAACTTTTTTCAGTTGTCCTACATACAATGGGATTCGAAATAGCAAAGGGTTACAATAAAAATTGTATTTTCTTTTTTTAGAAGCACTTCTTGCCACTTGGCAGCGCTTTAAACAGTACTGGCTGGAATAATCAAGTTTCCCCATTCATCGTGAACTATTCACTGATGAAGTAATTTTATTGTTTGGAAATCTAACAATGATTGAGCTTTTTCCTAAGACCTCGAATGTCACTTCTATATGATTAACTATGGGTTGTAGAAATTTAACTATTTTCTGTTGACATTTAATACGAGTAGGTACAATAGAAGCACGCGAGTGGACCTTGAGGGCGCTTCGCGGTAACAGTAATTAATTATGCTTCCCTCAAAGTAACAATCGATACTGTTAGTTGTCCTATCGGTAAATACATTTACTGTGCATATACTGATGGTGATATTGATTCGTCTCCATTGTGGAAGTTTGCTATATTTTTTTTAATCCTCTCCAATTTTTCGCAGTTCACTTTTTCTATTTTGTCTGTACCTGCTGTAGTAGTTAAGTACCTCAAATTATATATTTTCATCATGGAATTACCAACAATAAAAATATTTAGTCTGTAATTAGATTAACAGCTTCTCTGGAACGTTCTTAACTGCTTCGCTTATCATTGATAACTTATCAGTAAGTATCAGGAACAACGCAGCAACTCTACCGTTATAAGTACTTGAGTAGGTACAATATTGCTATTCTATTATTCTTGTACCCATTATCTATCTAAAGCTGCTTTTTAAGAAGGGCGGAGTAATGATAGGAGAGGAAAAATTCGGTATAGAATTAAATTGTGTAAAATTGGCAGACCACATTTAGAAGTTTGGATAATTCATAGTTTTGTAAGTTGTTCCTTCTACTAAGTACATTATTTATAGAGCTCTAAATGGGGACATTATGTCCCCTAGCCTCAGTGGCGATGCACAGATGTGTGCAGACCTATTAAATACGTATGTCTTTCCTCGAAGTTCGGCAGGTTACTCGCACCCTCTTGTCTGAGTCAACTGCTTTACAACTAGTCATGTTCTTAGACTCAGGTACCTACAGATTATTGAAGTAAACACATAGTTAATGATGTTCAGAACTTTTGGGTCTTTCTTGTCACTTTTTTGACTATTAACGCATCGGTGACTGGTGGTGTTGTTTGGAGTGTCCTGTCATTTCCTGGACATATTGCTAAATTATTTTTTGTTACTAGAAATTTCCGTAAAACCTTAAACATAATTCCGTGTCCATTATGAAATAAAAGTTAGTGTTTAGATAGGAATTAAGCATTTATTATTAATTCCCTATTGTTACATTTTTTTGAACGTTTGATTGTAAAGTTGGTAAAACTATGGAACTTCATTGATTATTCATTATTCAATTTAAGCTCGACAGGTAATCAACCGTGCTGCTTACTCAAAAACATTTCCATTGAAATACGTTTTTTGGTTGTCGAAAAAGTGCATTTCAATGACATGAAATTAACGGTTGAAAGATCGACGAATAGTCTAGGTCTAAATTCTAGACAAGTTCTAGACTATAGTCTATAGACTATAGTATGTTATAACATAGCGTGCTTTGTTGCAGTTCAGTAAGGTTTAAAGTTACTATTTCCTTTAATCGTCGTTGATACATCAAGGTGGAACATTCACCTACATTGCAAACTGCAATGAGAAACTAACAACGCTGATTTTCTGTGGGACCCGCAAATTCGTTGACAGTATTGACTCATTTGTTCAGTGGTAATACTATGAAATAAGAAAATTGAGTTTAAACTAAGTAGGTAATGCAAAGGTGAAAGACTCTTACGATTAATTTTAGGTACCGTACCATATTTTATTTCAAGATTGTGACACCTCACCAAAACCCAGTGACGTCACGTTTTTATTTTTCCCCTTCAGATAAAAATTACCTGTGAACATTATGACCTGTGAACACTAGGAATGTGTTAAGGATAAATTATCATAAAATACCTCTGAATAATGATTTGCAAATAATAACTGTTTAACCTAATAGGCATCTGTGTAATACAACCGCAGCTCAATAGGTGTTATTAATGAAAGTTAAATTAAATTATTTTGTACCTATACTTACAGGTGCCTATTTTACTAAAAATTCTATAAACTTGGAACGAAAAACTGAATAGTGATTAATGACTTAATAAACCTTGATAAAAGCGTAAATCGCCCAATCACCGCTATGACACCGAGCTAAGTGACTTACTAATCACTGCCATTTCTGTTGGTGTAACCCAATGACTCGTTGGTATAGATAAGGGCGTCGAAGTCAATTTAATTTTCATCGTCACGGTGTGATACAATGACTTGCTAACTTCGATCATCATTGGAATTCTTAACTGTAACTATGGAATTCACAACTGTAACATTCCAGAAATGTTTAGTATCCAGATAAGGGGCCCTTATTGGGGGGGTCTTGTAAAATGTTATGATGATTACCTACATAGGTGGGAGAGCGGGGGTCGAACAACGCGTTACGTAACATTGTTTTTTTTTAACAAAAACTAAGGAATATAATTCTTTTGACTTGGCAAAACGGTAACATTTTTAGATAAAAATGCTCATCTGTATGTTACGTAACATTTACCGAGAGGAGAGGGGGGGTACAGAGAAACGTAACGGCGTGTTACGTGAAAGGAGGTGAGGTCAATAATCTTCAAAAATTGCGTTACGTAGGTATTACTCGAACGCTCCCTTAGAAGATATTGGCCACTCATAATAATGTGGCCGATCTGTTGGTTTCAGAAAAAAAGATTTGAATAGAATCGGCCAGTCACTATTCCATTATGACCAAATGACTCAGCGCGGCGTATTTCCCAAACCGAATGACCTAGAGAACGCTTCCGTTTTACTTCATTGAAGGCAACTTCCAGAATTCTAGACTTACTTTTTATTGCATAATTGAATTTAAGTGATCGAAGGCGAGATATTGAACTTAAGTATCATTGTGAACATTTATTTGTGTTAATTTATTTGGCGTGGACAATATGATAAAATAGGCTTAAGCCATGACATAATGTGTGCCTATTAACGGACAGGAAACTGATAAACCAAAATAATTATACAGTTACATTATTTCTATAATTAGGTATAGGTAGGTAGGTTACTTATGTATTTCCAATGCCTAGTATTGTACTAACCTCAGTTTTTTTTTAAATCTAAGCTTCTTCCGAATTGTGCTATTGCATCTTATAAGGCGCTGATTCAATTTTTAATTAACTTGTGATTGCGGCAAAATCTATAATTTAATGTTCTGTTAGTTTCTACTCCCGAATGCTCCAACGACCACCTAACGGTGCCCTATTCAAAACCTAACTATCAGACCTCCATAATATCTTTTTGCGTTTCGTATAATAGGTTAAAAAGTACCCAGTGTCCCATTTCTAGGCAGCTATTATACAAATGTAAACCTTAAAGCAGTTAGACAAGGTAGGCTTTCCAGGGGCTCAATTGTTAATAATCAGGTCCTGTCGTATTGTTTGAGCAGTCGTCACGGTCACTGCAGAGTATCTCGCCTAAACCCGAAACCCGTAACCTTGGTGCTGAGAGACACCTGATACTGCCAGCCAGTCAACCAAGCTGTCAGCAACTCAGCCATTGACCGAGGGTGCGACCTTTTGTCCAACTACACTAGCTCTCTGACCAGTTTCAGACAGCCTGGCGCACGCTTCTTGGACAAAAATATTTTTTCTTTTTAATTTAATTTTAATATAGGTACACATAAGTTTTTATTTATGTCTGTGACGTACCTAGTACCGTTTTCATATGCCTACCTATATTTTACAGACTAGAGACACATTATGCTAAAGAACGAAAAAATAAACAAGTTTTGAATATTCCGTAATACGCGTAGGTACCTATTATTAAACGGAAACAAATTATGTCCGGCAACGCGTTGGTGATGTTCCATGGGCGAAGATGATCACTTACCATCAGATGACCCTTCTACTCGTTTACCGGCAATCCGGCATAAGGCAATATTTTTTTTTTAATGCTACTTTCCTTAATATTACTACAGTGATAACGTTATGCCTACCTCAAGTATAATTATCCTCTATACACGAGTTAAACTTATTTTATTTCTAGTTGATCTTATCTTTTATCTTTATTTTCTTTAATAGTGGGTGGAGGTGTAGGTAAGTGTAAATAAAAACCCATTTATTCTTAACGTAAAACTTTGGACTTATTGAAATACTGCAAATTATAACAAGACGCAATATATCTAGTGCATTTTAATCTACAGAGTTGAGGACTAGGTATATTATACTTTATGCTTATGGGGCTTTATGCATCTTGAGCTATTGCCAACGTCCCTTGTTCGTGTTTCAGTATATTCATAGTAGTCATTGTTCGTGGTGTTGTTAAACAATAGAAGATGCTACAGCAACACTACTATTATCTAAGAATTTTAGAAAACATTATTTAATTAATTTTTCTTATTTACCGTGTTATTTTATTCTTGGCTGTACAATTTACTAGCCGTCACAGAGAGATTTCTGAACAAAAGCAAAGTGTCACTTTAATGGATGAAAGAGCTTGTCAGTCAACGCTTTGACAACTGTCAGCTGTGAAGGAAGTGTCAAATGGCCTAAAATTATGGTTGAGAGTTTGTTCTGAACTTTCATTTGTAAATAACTAGATTCTATGATGTAAATATCATCATTGTGGAGATTCTTAGTGAATTTGATATATGTGTTAAGTTGCAATGGGTGATAGCAGTGATTCAGAGGAGTTTTATGATGCTGAAGAGTTCACGCCCATAAAGGGATCAAAGTGAGTTAAATTTCATGTTCATGCGTTAAAATTTACTTTTGTTTACTTGTTTTTTTATTTACAACAAGTTACTAACGATAGGAAAGTGTTTTAAACATGTACATGTTGTTTAAAGTGTAATAAACAAGGATGTTTTTGATTATTGCTTTTCAATGGTTTGAACAGATGTTTGCTTTGCAATACGTCCTTGGCTAGCTTCATAGGAAGTTTATAATGACTGTCTCCACTGAGGGGGAACTAATTTGAATTTACCGATTGACATGCAAATATTTTTAACCGGTTTAAAACCACTTAAATCATGTGATAACAGTTTTGTTATGTTTACATATAAATTAAATTGAGTCAAACAAAGTATTATTTTGTAGTAAAATTATTATACTATTTTTGTTATTGTCAGCCGCACTATACTATTATATTAATATGTAAGAGATAAATATACTCAAAAACATTTGTTGTATCAGCTGTGGACGATAAATATTCAACTGAACTTATACTGAAGTTACAAGTCATTTAGAGTTAAAACACTGCAGTGATGTTGTTAATGTACAGAAACACCAGTGACTTTATAAGAATTTCTTTGTTTTCCATATATTTTGGATAGAGAATCATGGAATCAAACAATTGTTCCAGAAGATCATCAATATGTAGAAGCATAAGTCTGACAGAGAGCACCCACTCTGTAGACAAGGACAAAACCGGTGTGACCAAGAATGGTGATGCGGTACAACCTGCCACCATACCCACTACAGTTACTGAAGTCACTCCAGCACAGGATGAAAGGAATAGTGTTAAAAATGTAAGTACAAACCTTCTTTTAACTTCACTTGTGTTAAATTCACTTATGTATACCTATAAATTCACTTGTACTGCCTAAAAATTGTAAAGCAAATCTTAAAGTACTGTCGGGACTTGTTTATTCTTCAATTCTTGTTTAATCAATTACCTTATAGCAATTGATGAGTTCACCTTAATACACATTGTTTATCAGAAGTCTAGTGGGAGCTCTACATTTTTATTGTCTCACAACAATACTTGCTATTGCTACACATGTATAGAAATTTTGTTGCCAGCAATGCATTGATGATACCTTGGTATATGACTATAAGAGGCAAAGATCACTTACCATTAGGTAACTTATCCAAACATTTGCCGGCTGTTATGTATTTACAATGATGTTGATTGGCAGATTTATATCAATGTGAGTAAAAATCAGTTTGCTTACAACCTCAACTGTGTTGTATCTTTTACTTGCCTTAGGCAATTTTTTTTTCCATGTTTTAAGAAAATTGTAACAAAATTTTATGTATTTCCTTTACAGGTGGTGCAAGGTCGCAGGAAGTTCCAAGAGCTGCGGCGGTGTATGCAGACCGAGGAGGAGGATGAGCCTGATGCTGGGGTGTCCAGTGACCCGCACAGCTATGCTCTCGAACACCCCTTCAAGTAAGAATGTCTTTTACTAACTGGATCTACTAACCTACTGACAGACTCCCCCTAGTCCTACTAAAAGATTGTTACAATGTCCATGGGTGGCAGGGGTTGGTAGTACTGTCAGGTTGTTTAATACCTGAATAGTTGAATACCATAAAAAATGCTAACACACTCATACCTCCGCAGTAGGATTCCCTGTGTCACCAGGTGGCATGGACAACACAAATAACATATCACTAACACCCATGACCCGAGAACAAACATTTATCTGTCACTTAAATATCTACCCCGGCCTGGAATCCAACCTGGGACCCCTTGCTTTGCAAGCAGGGCCACTACCATCTAGGAGATAGGGTTGTCAAAGTAAAAAAAAAATACTGATTCTCTCTACTGGAAGAGACACATGATATTGAGTGTGGTTCATATTTTGTTGATTGTTAGTCCTGTAGGGGAACTGCAAGAAATATGATTCTTTATAGAACTCAATATCTAAGAATTTTTACTGTTGAATAGTAATTAATTTACAGTTTGTTTTCTTGTTACCAAAATTTTTCATGATTGATACTAGTAATGCCTATCCAAGTATATAAATATGAGAAGTTCGTAGATGTAATAAATGGTAATGAATACTCACTTTTAAATATGTTTTATCCTCAATTAATTTTCCTTGAGCAACAGAAGTGATGATTAATTTTTAATTACACATATTCATACAGAATGTATGTATGGTTAAAGCAATGATCAGATGACTAAGCTATGAATGTAATAAACCTACATAAAAAATATAGCAAAATGCTGTTCACTATATTAAATTTATATTAATTGGAGTGCCCTATAATGTGG
>LGAG01000159.1:397923-408572 GCA_001278395.1 Lerema accius
CAAATACATTTATATTGATAAATATACAAGTAAACATTAAGTATTAATAATGGATGGAATCAATTTATAATTCGATTACACAAATCATTAATTTTAAAAATTATTAACTGAATGAATCGTTGATTGAATATCTGATAACCAAATGAATTATTTATTTATTAAATAGGACACCCAACAAAGATTACACGGATAAAATAATGTTTTTAATACTGAAGGTTGTAATATGTGAACTGTATCTATAACACAGGGTGGCACAACATTCACAAATATATTGAACGAACAAGTGGGTACTAACTGTTCCTGCAGCCTGGCCATCTGCTTGCAGTATCCGTCGGCGAGCTGCGTCTGTCTGTCCCGCGCGCGCGCCTCCAGCTCGCGCTCGGCGCTTTCGAGCTGGCGCTGGAACTGCTGCAGCTTGCCCAGCACGGCCGCCTCCAGCTGCCGCTGGTAGTGGCCGCGGAGCTCCACGCGCTGGCTCTCCAGCTGGGACTGGAGCGACTTGTTGTCTGACTCCACCGAGTCCTGTTAGATGTAGGATGAAAATTTGTATCATTAATAGAAAAAAAACTTACTGTCGGAAATGGTCGGAAAATATAAAAAAAAATCTCTAGCTATGTCACTCTCACAAACAAGATGAAACCAATGACAATCCTTATGTTAAAAACCGTAAAGTTGTTCAGGCTGTAGGGCGTGTCAAGAAATGGACATACATAAATACACTCGAAAAAAAAACCAAAGATTATCCAACTAATCATCTACAAAATGGTGGTCATAGCCATTCAAGGCCAGAAAATGAGTTCTTAGCAATTGACTTAACTACTGCACTAAACTTACTTACTTACTAAACTCACTACCAATTCATTGTCAATCAAAGAGATAGGACTAAACTTACATATTTCTTAAGCAGCTCACTAAATTGGTTCTGCATGTCGGCCAGCTGTCTTTCCAGCACATTGCACCTACTCCTCTCCTCATTTACCTTCTCTTTCAGTATATCTCTCTCCTGCTCTACTAGAGACATTTCATCAGTTGATGATTGTATTTTTGAGTTCAACTCATTGACTTTAGCCTTAGTTGATGCATGGTCTGATCGCTCCTGTGAAGAGAATTTTATATGAATATAAAATTACTTATAACTCTGTTATTTTGTACCATTAATATAAAATGAAGAGTTTGGATTGCCAATTAAGTGGAAAAACATTTGAATGATATCTATACATCTAAGACATAAATAAAAGTCGTATATGATTGGGAGCTGCTAAGTTACCTATTTTTATAAACATAGAGACAAATATTAGTATTTGTATAACACACTTACTTTTTCTAAAGCATCCTCTAAATTCTTCACACAGTCAGTTGACTGTTTATTCAATCTCATGACAGTATCATAACTTTCTTTTAACACTTCAATTTCTTTCTCCTTACTCTTAATAACTTCTTCCTTATCAGCAATAGTCTTCTCCATGGTGGTCTGTAAGTCTGTTTTGTCAGCTGTCAGCTGCTTACACTTTTCTTGGTAATCGTGAGCTAAGTCTAGAGCTTTGTATAGTTCTGTTTCAAAGTGGTTGGTTTTCTGAAAACATATTTTCAGCACTAAATAAATAAATATTGGTAGAAGTTAACCTAAAGTTAGACACACAAAACCAGTTAAAAAATTCAAGTATTTTTTACAGAGGCAAGAATCACCTTTGTAAAATATTGTGTCTTATCAAACAGGAATTGATACATTTTGTATGATGAAAATTTGAATACTTAATCTAGATCTAGACTATACAGTTACCATGGCAGATTTTATAATTTTAAATAGATATTCCAGTAAATATCTTCTTAATTCTCATCTTAAGCGAACATAACTAAAATAAATATACTTTTAAAATCTAAGTGTATACCTTCTGTGCCTCCCCTGCAACCATTTTAAAATTATCCACTTCATGCACCATCTTCTCTAATGCAGTCCGGTGTCTCTCCTCTGCCCGGTCCAAACTGCCGGTCAGTTTCAGCCATGCCTCTCTTAGCTTGGCAATCGCTGCATCTTTAGCCTTGTCCACTTTCATAGCTACTGCCAACTTTTCCTGCTGTTCTAGAACTTTCTTTTGTAGCTGTTGGATCATGGATTCACAGTGCTGTGGAACATTGAAGAAGTATGTTTGATTAATGTGTAGAAATTAAAAAGTAACTGTTTGTCTAGTTCTTTAAGAAATAACAGGTCAATACAATGATATATATAATACTAGCTGTTGCCCGCAGCTTCGCTTACGGAAATTATTTTATACATGTCATAGGTTAGATTGAATTGTATAAAGGAAAAACAGGACTTAGGATTTATAACTGTAGTGTTAGTTACCTCTCTTTTTAGCCTTTCCTCCTCCAATTTTAAGCTCTCAGTTCTCTCTTTGTCTCCTTTTTCTCCCCACAATTCACTCAAGCTTAACAAATCAGTATCTATGGAATCCATGTGCGCTGCTGCCAGTCTCATTCCTTCCTTATTATCTGAATCAAAAGGTCTCATTTGCGGCATCTTGAATTCCTCTTTCCTTAAAGATGTCATATCACTATCTGTCACGGAGTGCTGCGTACTGTAGGTCTTAGATTTATAATTTTCAAGAACTTTTGATGCTCGGTCATATATTTTATTTGACGATGGTTTGAAGGTGTCAGTGTAATTTGTCTGTGTTAAACGTTTAGGAGTCGAAGTTGTGTTTACATCTTTATTTTCAGTAAAGTTAAGTCTTCTTATACTAGGGGATTTTGGGTCTTTGTTATAACTGCATGATGGTGCAATATTTGTGGTTTCTGTTCTGTTGACATTACTCTGTGTGGTGTCTGACTGAGGCAAGGCACCTTTGTTCCTTACTAAATAAATATACTTATCTAACACATCACTAGGAACAGTTCTGCCACTAGGAAGCTGAATATCTTGTGATGCACTTTTGGAATCAAATTTTTGAGTAAAATAATCACCTGTAGCCTTAATTACATTCTCTGGGCTTATTACATCCTGTGACTTAAGCTTAGTGTCAGGAGTCTCGTAGCATTCCACTTTGTTCAGAAACTCGTCTATTTCATGCAGAAGCAATTTATCATTATTTTTACTTGGTGTTGATACAATACTGCTAATGTCACCATCCATACTTTGAGAATCATTGACTGTTTCAACCTTACTACTAGTGTTTTCCCTGAGATCTAGCGTAGGAATGCTTTTTTGTTTGGAAATCGCCGAATCGAAACTGGTGACAGACAAATCTATACTTCTCTTAGTAAACTTTTTACGACGACGACGCGGGAAAGTCGAACACTTGCGATCTAAGCTGCGGCCGTCAAAGCTGTCCGTGTCCCACGTCTTGCGTCTGCGAGAACCTAGGCTAGATACAGTACTCGTGTCGAGTTCCAAACTTTCCAACCGTGATTCTAGTGAGTTTACGTGGTTAAATAACTTCCCCAGAGCTTGAGCCGTGCACGATAGTGGTTTGTGAACTACCGTTCTAGAAGATTCCAGTAGCGAGTCTTCTGATTCTGAACTGTACACGAGGAAAAAGTTTGGTGGAATGAGGAGCAGCACGTCGGTGTCGTCAGTCTCACTCATCCCAGTAGATAATTTTGATGCAGTTCCAGTCTTGAGCCATTATAGGAATAACTTATTTGAAGATTCAAACATTCAGTCATGAATGTGTAGAAATATCGTAATTAGTATTCAAATGTTGTTACTGCAAACTTTTATTTAGTTACGAATGTCGGTAAAGCTAAATAAACTGAAAAGTTCGAAACGAAAGCAATGCAAGCAAACAAACAGCGTTTTGCTAACTGCTGTCAATGTTAATTTAATTTTATTGTCAAGTTGTCAACTTGACATTCAAGCGCAATAAGAAAGTCATAGATATACAATAATTGGTCATTGATCTATGCACATTTAAGCCACAGACACAGAATAACTTGTATTATGATCACAGTGGCTATTATCTTATAGGTATTATACCTCTATACTCTTCCATACTACTATATAGATTTTCATTAGAATTTTGATTGTCCAAATATCCAGGCAGACATGGCATGACTACAAAGTTCTGGTAGCGGGAATGATATAAAATTGAAAATACTTTCATACTTATAAGAAACTTTATTTATGAATAAAGTCAACAAATACAACTAAGGTACTGTACTTAATAAGACACTAGCTTGAATATAACTTGAAACATTAATAGGGTTTTATATCAATCATACATAAGTTTTTCACAATTTGCCATTAACACCATTATATTTTTGCTTGGGTTTAGTAGGGAAAGCAAAATAGTTGTTTTTGCGTTTGTATTAATATTTTGTATAGAATTTAAATGATAAATTGAGTTAACATAAACAATAAACATTTACAATCACTTCTTGATGTAATTGGGTTTATTTACTAAATTACTATTGATGATCAAGTATACTTAATGGAATTATATTTAAGCGTAAATTATTTACAAATTTATCAGTAACAATTATCATGATGCCCTGACAGTGTTCAACGGTGCCTGTTTGATGAATGTGTCCAATTTATTTTTAAATAGTTCACTGGTTATGGGTTCTCCCATGCCACATAACGGGTTCCTGACTGCATACTTCACATAGATATCAGCATATAACTTCTTTAGCAGTTCACGAACTCCTTGAGCTTGATTGTCAGTATTCATAACAAACTTCAACCCCGATGGTGTCTCTAAACAATGTAATGTATATTTAGATGTCTTGTAATTGAGAAAACCATCTTTAGGGTCCAACGGTGATATCTTTGCAACGAAGGATTTTATTGAGAACAGCATACCATACATCAGTTTACCTTCCTGTAAAGTTAAATGTTTTTCATACATATTAGCAGATACTTAAAAGGGGGACAGTTTCCATTAATATTAACATTTCAAGGAAAGGGTCTGGTATCTAACTTATATCGTCATAAGCATGAATGTTTGTGGAACTTCAATAACAGCGTCAAACAAAACATTTTTATTTTACTGACCTCTTCTCTGGACATACCCGCTTGTTTAGTTCTATTCCACTCTCCATAATATAACAAGGTGCCGTAACGATCGAAAATATATAAATTATGAATCGTCATTCTTTACAGAATTAAGAACCCCGTTAGAATTCTCGAAAATACAATCTAACATCTAACTAAAGAGAAATAGGAAAGAAATATATCTGTGTAAATATAACAAATTGACTGAGTGACATTAACTTGACATTGACAGTGACATGACAATCCAATCCTTCAGATTAACGTCATCAATAATATGGCAAAGGGCAACACATATCGCACGGCTATTATAGAGCATACGTATAAAGATATCTATGAATTCTATAATTTATGAATTTAATTCTGTTCTCTGCGATAAGATAAAAAAAAAAACCCTTTTCACCCGAAATAAAACATAGTTCAAGTAGATTCATTTCGTTAACAAAAAATTTAATAAATCCCACCAAAATTAACAATTAAATTATAGTCCCAAAAAGTAAGTTATTGTGTTTTAATGTAACTGTGATGTGTATGTTGTAATTATCACGATATTGATGAAATTTAAGAGGTTATGTGAATGGTGTCTTACCTAATGATTTTATAGGAATAAAACAATAAAAATGGATGAATATTCAAGAGAACCTTGTCCGTGGCGTATATTGGACGATTCTGGAGGTGCTTTCATAATGGGTGCTATTGGAGGAGGCATATTTCATTCAATAAAAGGATTCAGAAATGCACCCGTGGGTTTCAATAGGAAAATGGTAAGCCTCCTTATTTTACAAAAAAAAAAACTGTATATAGGCGGAAATATAATTTATTAGTATATTTTCTTACTTCAATGTAAAGGTAACCAACAGTTTGGCAATCAATTATTTTTTGTTGACTATTATAAATTATAATGTAAAGAGCTTGGTTAGTGAAAGTTATTTTAGTACCGGAATTCAGTTCCCATTTATCATCTTTCAGCTTGGCAGTTTAGCAGCCATCAAGGAGCGTTCACCCATAGTTGCGGGTAACTTTGCAGTGTGGGGCGGGATGTTCTCAACAATTGACTGCTCTCTAGTGTATTTGCGGCAAAAAGAAGACCCTTGGAACTCTATCATGAGTGGGGCGCTGACCGGAGGGATATTAGCAGCAAGAAATGGTAATTACTTTTAACCTTTCCTCTTCCCCATAACTGATTTTTGCTCTAGAAGTTACCATTTAAGGTATGAAACCTGCAGTGTGCAAATGGTCACTACATAACTTTAATTCATAAACATGTAGCAAATTACCATACACCTGAAATATAACTAATAATATTGATGATGTAAAAACCTGACTGATACAAGTGCCAATATTTTCATTTATCACAACACTATGTTATAGGTGTGTAAAGTACTTGATGGAAAATTCATCTGCTTAAGTAGAATTGTTACTCAGTTTGACACAATAGCTCTTTCCTCAATCACTCCCTTCTGTTTTGCCATTATCCTATAGCAGAATTAACAACTAGACTAAAGAAATGTTCTTAATTATTTCAGGTGTTCCTGCTATGGCTGGCAGTGCATTGGTTGGCGGTATTCTTCTTGCTCTCATCGAAGGTATTGGAATAATGTTCACCAGGTTATCAGCAGAGCAGTTTAAACCTCAGCAACCTATATTCGAAGATCCATCAGTGCTAGGGCAGACACAAGGACAGAATCAGTCTTTCCAATAGAATCAAATAACTTGTAGGATTGTACATTTTGAGTAACTCTTATGAAAGATTTTTAGCTCAAACAAATCATCTTTTAAAAATTGCCGCTCAAACTTACTGTAATCTCTTATGTAAACAGTGTTTTTTATTGTCAAAAACAAATATTTCTATCATACCTATTATTTCAGTTAATGTATAGATTCCTTAATAGAATAATCATTGTGGTGTTGTCAAGCAGGATTTTATTAATAGAACCGAAAATTGTAGTATCAATTGTAGGAAAATTTGTCATTAGGTGGCAGCATTGGTTGGAGGGACAGGTACCAAATTTTAGTTTACGCCACTCCAAGATTTAAGTGGATTTTCTGCATCTGTGATATTTTCAGTTCCATACTGTTTGCTTATAAATTCACTTGAATATTGTTGTGAAAATAAATGCAATGTTATGCAATCTTTACAAAAAAACTGCAATATACAGGCATGTAGTAGTAGAATTTATGATAGACATTCTAAAATATCATATCGATTATAATTTTAAGAGGAATATCTCACAATGTTATTGATCACATTTAACTTATTTATTTGTTTCCTATATGGTTAATGTGATAGTAAGGCATGGTAAAGCTTATTGGTCAGTGACACACAAAGATTTATTTGTCCAATCTTCAAGTCAACTGAATCCGATATTATCATGCTACATTACATGTTGTACACTATTTATGAACACTTGTGAGATATTTGTCTATCAACGATGAAACTCAATAAATATTTATAATTCACTGAATTCACTGTATTGTTTTATTTCAAATTTATTCAGTATTTTTATCCCGTGTTAAGTGTAAAGTGGGGCAAGCTTGAGGTACAAAATAGGTGCTAGCTTATTCATGCCTTATGAATGAAAAACAATGCATGACAACAAATTTTAAGCGATGATTTTGCCAAATATATTACTTGGCTATTTTCCATGTAATGTCATGTTTGATGTTATTCATACATATTAAGATCAAAACAAAATATGGTTGTTTTCTTAATCTAAATAATAATTTCCCTGTTTTCTTTGCTAGCAATACATTTGATATACCTTTGATATTAATTTCCTCTTGCGTAATTTGGAGCAGATTCCATAATTATCATTTTGGTTCATGTATGGGGGATAAAAAAAACAAGTTTTTGGCTACTTATAGTTCATTATTATAATTAATAAATGCTTGTTATCTTGTATCTACTGTAGATAATACATTTACCATAGTTTATGCATACTGTAACGGCTTAGACATATCTATGAAATACATGAGATTTCTTTTGATGACTTAGAGGAAAAGAAAAGCATATAACGTCGGGTTGTACATCTTGATGAGATGTTTAAGGGGTCCAATACAGAAAGCGAGAATCACCGGTTTAGATGTTTCCACTTCGTCTAGAAAAATTTCTCTTAAGATGATACTTTTACGGGTTCGTATCGAGGTTTCGCTGTAAGGAAGCCTGTGCTTCCATCTTCCGTATTTCTTTAACGACATGGGCGAGGACTTCAGGGTCGACGCCTAGCTCGCACAGTCTGATGCAGATGTTGAGTGCTTCGGCGTCCAACCCTGTACCGAGCAGCTGCGAAATCTGGTACAGCGATTGAAATGCTTCGCGAGCTTGGCTCACTTGTGCGTTCTTCTCAGATGTCATCACTCGAGGTCTGGAAGAGATTATTCGTGAGCGCTTAAGTACGGTATTTTATAATCACTCTACTTCTTGTGTAGTTTTAACAGTTAAACGTCCGTTATTATTCTGTTAAACGAGAAAGGTATCAAAGATATTCGTTCCCTTAAATCCTAAATTGAACTTGGACGAGTTTCAACTCCAAAGATGTATCTTATTGTAAGCTATATAAATTATTTACATACCTGTTGCCTTACATGAGACTTATGTCCCAAGAAAGCGTCTAGAGCATAAAACACACACACACTGGTGTATTTATTGTTTATCACACTGAATTGATAGCTTAAGCGTTTCGGACTTTTCGTATTCGCCAAAATTCCACATTAATTTTACCCGACAAAATCAATAAACGAACCAAATGTTATTTGAAGTGAAAACAACACAGGTTGTCAATGTCATTTCATAAAATTTGTCTTATAATGGCATAATGTCAGTGTCAGTGATTTCAAAATTGCCTTGCACACCATAGGTTACGTACAATTTTTTTTTATAATCACTCTATGAGCGATTCGATCCAACAATCAACAAATGAAATGAGTGATCCATCCATCGAGTTGGGCAAGGCAAAGCAACAATGCTGCGCGGTCGGTACTGTACTTGGATGGATGGCCGCTAACGACAAAAAAAATTAATCTAACTCGTTCTAAGTGTGCTCTTTTAAACAGTGTATTAAGTGTATACCCCCATGTCCAGCTAAGACCATTGTAAATCAATAAGCTTTTTATCTGTTTTTGTCTTACGCACTTACGTACGTTTTGGCATGCGATGCGTCGGTGATTCTTTAGTTTTGACAAAGGCCAACGACAATTACTTAGCATCTCGTAACGCATCATTTGTTTGCCGGCATTTACATAAAAAATAACATGAAGCGAACTTTTTAACGACTGTCCTACGCAGGTGAACTTGTTGTTCCGTCCAACTTTCAAGGCGAACCGTAAAAAGGACATCTTAGACATAAAAATGTTACTATATTCATGAAAAAATCTGATTGCCACCAAATAATCTTTTTCTCCTCCACACTGGGTTGCGAGAAATTTTGAAGTTTTTTTTATGGGTTTCAGATTAAGGCAAAAAAGGCAATAATAGGGATTGTTTACAGGTTACGATAGGTATAAATAGTTTTGAAAGACCTAATACATACGTACCTATATAATTAAACTTGGTCGACTTTAAAAAATGTACTTAGGTACTCATTAAATAAATCACAGATTAAACGTTGAGTTTGAAGAATCTAATTTTGAAAATAGTGCGGGAAAGTAGCGAGTTTCACGGCGATCTTACGCGATCTATTTTTAAATTCTCGTCTGCACTCCAGAAATAGACGTACAGCGTAAAAGTTTGAGTTCAGCGTGCACCACCGCTTAGAGCTTTGTGTCCGGAAATACGATCATTTATCAAAATATTTCAGCTATTTACTCTGAATTATTTAAAATTGTTGTAGTAGACTTAAAATGGTAAGTAGTTTTATTATTTTCTTGCAACTAACTGGCCAGTTATATAAAAATAAGCCATTTTGATTACTAATTATTGCATTGTCACTCACTATGTTTCGTCCACGTGTAGTGTCGTGTTTTTATGTAAAATTTCTATGAAATGTTGTGGTTTTAGTTTTTAATTAGAATGTTTAAATTATGAGGTCCATTTGGACTAGAGTACGAAACTTTGATGCGAGGGTTAGTTACTTTAATATCTATTTTTTTGTGTAGGTAGTTAACTATACGTCTGTTAAAACGACAAGTTACGTGTTGTAAATCGTATAAAATAGAACCAATATAATAATAATATGTTTCCTCGAACTCAAACTGTAATAAATGTTAGACAAACTATCAGTTTCAGAATTGCGTGCTTTTAAGTTTTACGACGCAAATGAACGTCTGTGTCTTGCGTCTGGTGTAGTTTACGCATTAGATTTTACGACGAATATTGTCGTTCTTTCTAACGTCTCTATTATTTGCTCACATGCTGACTATCCTATTTTATATTAGTTCCTCCCTAACCTTATACTCTGACTTGGTAGTAAATGATTGTTAAGTCTATCGGGTATGGAAATAAAAAAAAGTGTTATTATAGTCTTTTAGTAGGAACTTTTGTACGATTACAATTCTCCCAAGTCCTTACGATAATTATTTGCTAGCTCGTTCATACACAAAAGAAAAAACAGCCCAGTTTTCTGGTACACTAGGAAAAATAGGGATACCTACATAGAACAAAGAAAATTTACAGATATTACCGTAGCTACAGGTACCTATTATGTAGAACATCCGAATACTCCCA
>LGAG01000159.1:410809-422125 GCA_001278395.1 Lerema accius
ATGTATAAATCTAAGATATTTCTTTTAAATGAATTACGTAAATTAAAATACAAATACATTAGGCAACAAAATTACGAATATCAATACTAAAAAATTCTTACTGACTTTCAATGTGACTTGATTCGGAAAAATGGGATCTTTTTAACTATTATATGAGAGTTGGATATACTATAATAACCCAATTCTGAAGTTTTAAGGGTGTGAACTCGATACCATTGCAGAAATTCTAGTAGATAGTAAATATTTACCAAATGTTTTTCCTTCTCATTTTCAGCTAGCACAAAAGCCTCAAATACCAGAGCTTACAACAGAACAGCCACCAAAAGCAGAGTCTCTAAAAGAAAACTCTCAAACAAAAGAGCCTCAAAATATAGAACCGATAAAATCAGAAGCTCAAATAGCCGAGCCTCCAAAAGAAGAGCCTAAAGTAGCAGAACCTATAAAAGTAGAACCCGAAGCAGCCGAGCCTACAAAAACGGAACCTCCATCGGCAGAGCCTCAAATAACACAACCTTCAGAAGCAGAACAGGTGAAAAAAGTGGAAATCGTACAAGAAGCTAATAAAACTAAATCTGACAGTATAGAAGTTGTGCCAACATCTGTAACTGAAACAAAAACTCAGTCATCTCCGCAAGAAACTAACGTTATAAATGAACAGGAAACCAAAGAAATTAAAGCAGAGGAAATCAAGGACACAAAAGAAGAATTAGTTGTACCTGAAGCAAAACAAAATGTTGAGGAAGCTAAGATGACTGAAAACAAAGTGGATTCAGTTAACAACATCCCACCTTCTGAACCCAGTGAAAATGTTGAGAAGAGTAACACAGCCAATGATTCTGTAAGTGTTTATTTAGCATTTAGTATCTAAGAATAAGCGATAGATACGTATTTTATGATTAAACTAAAATTTATGTTCAAGGATGGCTGGCAGAAACGAGAAATAGAACTTCTCAAGAAGATAGAAGAGCTTGAAAAAGTGAAAAACGCGAGAAGCGAAGACAGCTTAAAGTTGGAATTAAAGGTGAGTATTTAAAATTCCTCATTTATTACTTTGTTTTAGTTGCACTCAACATTATGACAAGAATGACTAATACTGACATAAAAGTTAGAACATAAAATATATCTGATTAAACTTTCCTTCATTTTATAATAATAGATCCGTGAAGAGGAGATCGATCTTCTGAAAGCACGAGTGAAGAACTTGGAGACAGAGCTGCAAGCCGCGCTGTCGAAGCCTGGCGGGAAGAACCACGAGATGATTGAGAACATCAAACAACAACACGAGGAGGTATATTCATCCTACTAATATTATTAATTTGAAAGTTTGTAAAGATTGTATATTTGGATGTTTGTAAGTCCTTCATGCCCTAACCGTTTAACGGATTAAGCTGAAACTTGACACACAGATTGCATCCAGCAAAATAGGATATAGAATTTTATTCCGACTATAGATTCCCTTGAATCCAATATTTTTTTAACTACTCTTCCACGGGCGAAGCCGCGTGTGTCGTCTAGTTTACTATATTTCTACGTGAGTGCGCGAGAATAGCTTTATCGGTATGTAACTCGCCGCAATCATCTCCAAACTGAATCTTTAGAAGTCGGATTTTTTGTTCTGCTTGACTAGTTTCTAGACTTTGTCGGAATGAAAATAGTGTAGCAGTTTTATACAGTATCCCCTTTTTTTAGCACAATGGTAAAACGTAAAGATCAAGATGAAAATACAAGTCGATCTAATTCATTTTACTGCTTTGAAGGGCATTGTTAAAACCACATAAAGCAATCCCCTTGGGAAATGATTATTTATAATCCAAATCGAAAGGTAACATCGTCTGTTTAACAATAGAAGATATTTTTGGACCATACAAGATGAAGGAATATTGATATGCGAAGGATATTTCCTTTGTTACAACAATATTGTGTTACGTTCTCGCAATGGAATAGAGGATAAATATCGAATATGGACGTTATAAGTTACGATGAACGTGCGTGAAAGGAATAAATATAAAGAGGCATCACTCTGCTTAGATTTAGGTCATCCACGTATTTGTAGTTTTCTAGATCATAACAAGCTTGTTGTATAATGTTTGCACCGGAAACGGCACCTGTTGTGTTTGATTAAAAGTTAACAAAATAAAAGGAATCATTTTTTTTAGAAAAAAATATTGATAAATAATGCTTCTAAAGCAACCATTTTTTGTGGAATACCTGTTAGTAATAAAGTAAAATTAAGGCAAAAACTATAAATAATAGCTCGATAAAATAGGTAAGTCGTAAAGACGTTGAGGCTGTACAGCATGCCAAAAACTGTACATACATACATACATAATGCTCCAAAAAATTATTTTTCTGGTGCACTAGGTTAAAGTAGTACAAAATAATTATGATTTCAGCTATTAAGCAAAGCTCGGGGAATGATCTTTGACAAGACAAAAATGGTGAAGAATCAAGAGTTGCAGATAGAAGCGTTGACGACGCAAGTGCAGTCTCTGAAGGACATCAACGTCATCACCAAGGACTTGCTGGAGATCAGGAACTCTGAAGTCAAAGCTATGGAGGTTGGTATTGAATAGGGAATGAGTTATTACAGCTTAAAATGAGAAACAACTTAAAAGTTCTACTGGTTCCTTAGCGAGGTATAAAATTAATTTATGATTATTTTATGTGTATTAGAATAGCTGATAAATGCTAACGATTCAGATGGTAGAAAGGTGTGTTTGATTTAAGAATGTAGGGGGCGCAATAGCGATTATGGTAGCGGTATTACATGTGTATAAAAACTATCAAAGTCCATTAAATGGGTCGGATTTAAAAAGAAAATAAAAATAAGACCGATATCCCGTAAAGAAAATCCAAAGACCATCCATAAATAGTTATATTACTTCATCACAAAAAGTTCAAAACCAAATATCAGACGCGACTATATACGTCTCTTTCCAGTACTGGTTATGCTAGAGACAGGTAAATATAAATAGACGCCCCACCGTAATTATCTGTGTAATTTAACAGGAGAGGTTCCAAGCAATGGAAGCGAGGTTCAAAGCGGAGAAGGAACGGTACGATCTGGTGCTGAAGAGGGCACAGACCAGCACCAACATCAATGACGACCTGCGCAAGGAGTACGAGACGCAGTTGGCTATATTTAAGGTAAAAAAAAGAGAAAAAGACGCAAAGTGAAAAGGGTGTCCTAATTATATTTTGAGAAAAATTACAAAAAACTTGACTGTATTATGAATTAACAAAAATGAAAAAAAAATCTATAACTGACTTCGTTGTCGACTGTGAATCGGGTTCCTATAACCTAAAATAATATGTTCATGTATCTGTAAGAGACCTTAGCCCAAAGCAGCTTTAATTGATTTAGAACCCTTTGATCTAGTACTTAGATTTAAATTTAATTAAACCGTATTATCAGGAGTTACGTGAGAAGTACGAGCAGCGAGTCCAGGCGCTGGTGGCGGAGAACAATCGGCTGAAGGAAGCCGTCAAAGGTCCCGGGACTTCAGCCTAGGACTTACTTGAACCTTATAAAGACTGCTTTTGTATTTATCGCCTAATGTATATGCAGTGTTTGTAGCATTAACTTATTTTAATAAAAATATTTGAACTGATATACTCGAAGATATTATTTAATATTTATAAATAAGACAATATTCAGTTTTACGCTAATTGTGTTCAACCACGATGCATGCCGCGTATTTACGATGTATGTGAAGTCCGCCTAGGTAACCTCTTGCTCGAGCCAGCCGCCAAATGACTCGTCGTATTCAGGCTGGTTGCTTGAGTGCCAGAGTACATTAAGAGGCGACCATCTTAGTCCTCAGGGGTAGCAACGCATTTTATGACGAAATTCGAGTGGGACATATACTAACGATCACTAACCGGACTACTAAAATTTACTAACAGGACTAACCTGTACTAATATTACTAACTTCCGTAGTCCCCACACTAACGAATTAAAAACAACTAATATTCTCATTAACATCTATTACTAACAGGACCTACTAACCAACTAATAGTCCCCCTTTAGTCCTATTCGAAGTTTGTTACAATGTCCATGGGCGGCAAGGGTTAGTGGCACTGTCAGTTCGTTTGCTCACTTATATATAACCATATAAAGAAAAATACCATGGTGACCTATAATTAAGACTACATTAACTTTAACCTTAGAAATATTGTTTTTTTACGTATTAATAGTTACCCTTATAAAAAATAATTACCCTAATAAAAACAATCAAAAACAGGAGACTTTACTGGCATGTCATTTTACGTAATGAATATTTTTAAAATTATTGTTTACGCAAGAATTGTTTTTCTCACACGATTTGAGGGTATCTACAAATAACGTTAGTGGAACAGAGCGCGGTGCGCGGGCGCCGCGTGCGTCACTACTCAGTCTCGGACGGGCCCCCGCCGCGGCGACGCGCATTCGGAGCGATATTAATTCGGCGGCGGTTTGTGTTATTTTTGTGTAAAAGACTCTTGAAGAGGAAGAGTATAGTGGAGAATTGCAGTGCAGAGCAGCGAGACCGGTTCTGATCAGCAACGAAGGCTCCAGCTTCCAGCCAAAGTGAGTTGATGCTTTTTTATTGTTCTTGGAGGCAACACTTGCATCTATTACTAAGTAGAAAACTGGCTGGACCGACTGCCTATTGAACGACAGAGCACTCAATCAGTTTTCATTGCCTTGTAATGTTTTTTTTTAAGTTAGTTGAAGGTTTTTTATAGAAGAAATCTTGTGCAGTGCATCAATTTTACAATAAAATTCATATCGCTAATACCACACGTACCTACCTACATTGGATGTATAATTTTTGTTACGCTAAATTACGTATTGGTCATAAAGCAATAATTTAATTTCGTGACAAGACTAGCTTCATAGTACCTTTAATCAATAAAAACCTCCAATATAACGGTTCTTCGGAGTCGCAACATAATATTGGTTGGCTCACGGCGCAGTTTCACGAATTAATCCCCGTGACGATGATAAATTAGTTCAATTAAAGCTCACGGAAGATCTGAGGCTTTCCCAGGATGCCGTGGGATGTTAACTGATGATATTAGGGCTTTGATTCTACTGGATCAAACTGTTGGCGTTATTTATGTGCTGAAAGATGTTAATTAAATTAATTTAGCTAAGAAGTTTGCCTTGCGTTGCGTTGTTTCTAAGACTGATCACTACATCGATTGAGCTGATCAACTGCTAGCAAGATGGATAAGTAGATAGGTGAGCATTCAGCAATAGATCATATAATTAATAATGGGTTAAATGAAAGCAATGACGACATAACTATTGAATAGAAGCTTTTTGTGAGTAGCTTCTTGAAACGGTCTGTATGTCCAATGCTAAATGTCATTTTTTTAATGGTTGCTATTAAAGATTGACCGTTTAGAAACGACGATGAAAATTTACTAGATTATGGCATCAGTTTTAAACTTCAACTTTTTTTTTATTAAATTAAAATAATCTGTGTTAATACCTACGTGGTCCAATTACGATTTCGTCGAAATTTTATATATGCCAAAGTTTCGCGAATTAATTTCCCTTGACAGTGATAAATTGCGCTCGATGAACGTTGTGCAAAATTGCACATATTCGTAACTATGTTTGTATCTCATGACTTCCATACTCATTGTATTAAAATGGAATAGTTTTCACAAGGCTTTCTTTTATAAATTTATTGTCGTTTTGTATTTAATTTAGCTTTTCTACGTTTTTTGTGAGGTAGATACAATTATTTCATCTTTACTTGTATTGATAAATCATTACTCCGTAATGTTAGCTTTCAAAGATGAATGTCGAGAGTAATTATGATCTCCAAGTTCACAGCAGTAATCTTGTTACAATTTAAACTGTTATCTAGTAGTCACAAGGCTACAAGTCGTTTAAAAGCGATTACTGGCCGCTTGATTGGCTGCTTCAACCCCAAACCGACTCAAGTTTGCGGGTCTGACCTTGAGAATAGAATATCGACGGAATTGCCTACTATCAACAGTTAGGGACACCCTGAGGGAAAGTTACTTTGAAGTTATATTTGAATTTGGATTTGATTCTGAATCGATTGAAGGGTCACATCCTTTTAAACGTATTTTAATAGTACCTAACAGTCTGCTTTCAATGAAGCTAAATTATAGCATGGTTTTAGTCGGATTAAAATTAATCTTTTCGATCATGGACACCCATTGCCAGTAAAAAAAGAATGTGATTGAAAATTGAATTCTAAAGTTCATAATAAAACAACAATGAAACATATTTCCCGGACGTTTTACAATAGGTAAAGATGAGAACAATCCCTCCACTATACATTGCTATGTAATATGCAGCACAGACTCAGGTAAATGTATGCCTACATTTTTAATAATTCATAAGGTTATTTACTTTCAATACAACTATCATACTTACGCGCACAAAAAACGTTTTATGCCAAAATTGTAGTAATGTAGGTAGTTGATAAATATGATAAAAGATAACCACAAAAAGCAATAGAGGATTCGCGTATTGGAAAACTTACTGTATTAATAACGAAGGCTTCACAACATTGACAACCATTCGATTTATAACATGTTACTATATTGGAAAGTTTTCGAGGAAGCGATCCTGTGACCTATATCATTCTGTACCTGACAGACAGCGGGTAATTGACGTATGTTTGAAGTTTCCGAACAAAATTCCCGACGACCTTGCTTTTATTGCCACTATTGAGGAATTTGATATGTCTAGCAGTTTCTGTATAGCTTTGGATAATGTTTTACTTATGTTGTTTAGGTTGTTAAGAAGTAGAATAGGCAACTTGTCGAATTGTATATTCTTTTATAGGTGACAAATTGTGAAACGGAAATTCACTAACTTGTTATTTAAGCTACAGTGAACAAGGAAGTGACGTTAAGATACATTAAAATTAATTCAACATGTCTGATTTTATTTACTGAAAGCACTCCGTGCTTTGATTATGGGTGTCATTATGATAGGGAAATTCATGATGTGTTTCTACAAATGTGACATGTTTTACGAGAGGAAATAATCTTGTCAAGTCTTGAACCTACTCAACACTGATTTATTCATGGAATATGCCATTTTGTTCGTCTACCTACAATGCCTACGCATCTTCCGTGATGTAGGTAACTCAGATTGGATAAAAATTTGTAAGCTAACTGCTGTTATTTGGGTTTTGGGAGACAAAGTAATTGACGTCCCATTTAAGTTAAAATCCCTTGCGATGTCTAATTCCGCACGATTTCTTTTTATCATCCCCATTTGGGAGGTACGCGCTTTGAGTTGAAATATTTTGTGAAGAACACTTAGTCTTACTGTGCGACAAAGATTTTACAAAAACAATAGTTTACGTATATTTCTGTCTTCTGTTATATATCCCGTTAACTTTAATTAAGTTCAGTAAATCAATGAATTACTAAAGAACATTTTTGGCTTAATAAATACTTCCAATTCTGCCGACATCAAAATTAAGTGTTCTAAAAATAAAATTCCATCGGTGCCTAATTCCGAAACATTGTCTTTTATCACCGCGATTCGCGTACGTGTCTCGAATACAGCAGACAGGATCCAATATTGTTTGCCGTAGATATTGTTTCATGCAAACTCAATATAAACAGGATCAACTTTGAGGAGTATTAAAAATAAAATATGTAAATTTATTACGTACACATTTGACGTTCCATCTGCTTCTAGAGATGCTCAGAGGATATTGAAAACTTATTGTGGGAATTGCGTGATTGTCGGATGAATTTTACTATTCTTTTTACCCTACTGCGACAGAAGGCTAATGTTTTTCCAACGTAGGGATGTATGTTTATTCATTGCTTTGGCACGCTCTACAGCACACACTTGACGGATTTCAACACGTGATATATCATTGAAATCGTTTCCTAAGTAGGAGTTACATAGGCTGTAGGTATACTTTTTTATTACGTCGCGTGTTTTGTTTTTCATCTAATTACTACTTGATAATGACAATGGATTTATGGTAGAACTCCGTCACTAATCATCTAATCTAACAGTAATTCAGATAGGCCTGTAAAGTCCGAAACAAACAAACGGTTTATATTTAGAATACGTACCGACACATTTTTTGCGACGAAGGAGAGTTTAATCGCCTGTGAAGATATGTCCTTGTTTGAAGTTACGAGGCTCGTCATCTGAGTCGCAAGCATGAGCGAACAGGGCCTGCGCCTAAATATGCCCGTATAGTCTAATCATAAACATTCGTCGTGTACTCGTACCGACGCACGTGTTATGATTATTAATTCAATTCAGTGAGCTGTTAACGGTATTGCTTTTATTCACTACTTCTTTAATCATGTTGGGAACTTTTCGTTAGATAATATCGTTTTTTTTAAAGGGAATTCTGATTTCATGGAGTTTGTTATCTGTAGATACCTTCTGCGACAAATTTCGCTTAGTTTCGTTTAGTTTTGTTCATTTGGTTACGTTAAGTTATCAATGAGATGTGTAAGATTTACTCTAATGTTATTTTTTGCTGTAAAACGTATTGTCTTACGATGATTTAAACCACTTTTTTAATTTTTTGCCCTCTTTGTTAATTCTCTTTGTAAAACGAGAGCGTGTTATCAAATTCAAGGTCTTGTGTAATGTTTTACTTTTGTGTTATGAGTTTGTCCCATGGGTTTGTACTGAGAGGTTTCCAAGATTCACATGAATAATAAAACACAATTAAACTTTACCAGTAACTTACTACCTCTTTCTTACCGTCAAAGTTATTATAATTAAAAAAGTAATAACTGTAGTTACTTTATTATTTGCAGTCGGTTCTTGGGTTTGGTACAGCAAATACACTATACTATAATGTGCTGTATAGTAGCGATAAATCCTATGAAGACTATAACTTGTCTGGAACGATCGTTTGACCTTTAGGTACTTACAAAGTGGAGCAGACAATAGCCGGGACACTTGAAGGGTACTTAGCGCCGGAAGTTCAGCTGAGCTGTGGAACATTGCCACAAACATTACTCATTATTCTAGATTCTAGACCGATAGAAGACTAAGTAACATTTTGTAAAGGAGACTTTAAATATGGAAAAGATATTAATTCTGTGGCGCAAAAAATTTTTTTTTTTTTTTGCAACATCCCGGGACGAAAATTTTTTGGATGATATAAGGTAATTTAAAATCAGTTGACTCGTCATATGTGTACCTTATTTTTATCTGGATTCGACTAAAACATTATATGCAACGACGTAATACATTAGGCGATCAGAAATGAATACGACATCAAAGTAAAGACACGATATCATACTGTATAAGGCCGTCAAAACATGATTTCTGTCCGTTTCTATTTACGTAATATATGTATAATGGTGACATCGCTCCAATAATGGAATTCAGGGGAATTGGAGCATAGTGTTCGATAGACCTGTTAGTTCTAAATAGGAATGGCTGTCAGTCAGCCGTACATTTGTTAGGTCACAGAGGTTTTGTTATAATCGTGACAGCGTGTTTGCTTTTCCGCAGAATTTCGTACATTCCACTGCAATTTGAACACACAAACTAGAGAAAATTAGACTTCTATACTGAATACACTACATTTCATTCTCTTCATACACTAAGAGCCCTTGTTTCATATTACAAATATACTTTCAATCGTAGATCAAAGTAATAATACAAGAAAACTTTCAATGCACTAACCATCGGTATTCAATATATACGAAAGTGAGTCGTTTATACGAAACCATCGTGTACGCAGCTAAATTGAGAATCGATATAAAACTAACCTGGTTCTGAGTTAAATAAATATAATTAATTGAAATAAGTGACGAGTACTTGCAAACTAATAGTGTTCGTACGTGGAAATCAAGAAGAGTGCGAGAGTGATCCCGAGGAATAACGCGAGGAAAGTAGCGTGCGGTAAAAGGTTAGTGGTTTAAATACAGTCCACTAATATCGCAAACAGCCTTTTTATGGGTAGCGATTATAAAAATATTTTTATAAGAATCAATGATACTGTTTATCTTTAATAGAAATGAAACGACTCGTAAGTAACTAATGTTCATAAAATAAAATTAATTTGTAATTTCCCCAGAACCACTCAGGCTTTAAAACAGCGAAACAGAAGCAATCTTATTAGGCGCCCACCGATTTATATCGTTGCGTCCTCAAAGAAAATTATTCAGTTCAAAGCAGTGAGGCGAAAAAAGTGCGGCAAAGAAAAAATCGCAATTTTCCCGCGGCCGCGCGGGTCCGAAAAGTACTGACGAACATTTTCATTCTCGGGTCATTCGAGCGTATGATTTTACAGATAAACAAAATTTTAGCAATCTTCGAGTGGGGCGCTGGGGACGAATTTACACAGATGCAAAAAATAAAAATGTAGATAAAGGCGGGAACGTCAATTGGAAAATAGAATTGAAACGACATTCAATTTTAGATAGGCACTTGCAACTTTTTCTATTATAATAATACGTTTTTCTTGCTTGGATATTCTTTGTAAATTTTGATGTAAAAATGGTCTAATTTCTCAAAATCAGCTTAGTTCGGATTTCATGTAATTGACAAACTAGAGACAGCCTTGAACAAGACATTGTTTTACGGGCTTCGTCCCTATCGTGCCGCGCTTCATAAAATTATACTGACAATATAAAACAAGACCTTATAGGCAATGATATTTTATAGGTATCTCGTAGATATATTAGATTCTTAGTACACAACCGAAAGAGGAATTCCTCGCTATATTGTATGCGATCTCATCGTCTATACGATATGAATTTGCCGTCTCGCTCTGAAGAAGAAAGACCAATTGGTTGCTTTCCATGTCTTCACGAAGTCACTTATAAAATATTTCCTTTTTGTATTATTATGATGTCATCGATTAAAGGTAAAAGGTATCATGATACGTTACAGTCAGAATTAAATATTAATCATTTACTAGTAGTTATAGTTTTCTCTTTCTATTCCATTATATAGCAGGTACTTAAATGAATACACTGATCATAGACCTCACAAAATACGTACCCGATACTGATAATAATAACTCGTATTAGAATATTCTGTGGAACTAATGAGAGCGAACAGCATTCAACGCTGTTTATTTCCAAAAGGCTTTGACGTAGGTAGTTCAATATTTACGTACCTAATTATTCATATTCATACCGAATATATTTACCAATACAAATGACGTATGATGTACCATTTTATTTGGACATTATTTATCAGGTCAGTCAAGAACTACCTTCCCTATACTATGGCAAATGTTACCAACAATTTTCTTTACTTCAAGAGGAAAAGGTCGGGAGTCTTAGCTCAAAGAACTGGGTGCTTCTTGAATCCAAAACACCTTCGCTCTT
>LGAG01000159.1:438037-456569 GCA_001278395.1 Lerema accius
AACAAATAATAACGTTTCCCTATAAACACACTGATAGACACAGCTGATTCTGGGTCATATCATTAATTTAAAAAAAAACCTTGTGTGGAATCCAATACTTTTTGTGTTTGACAAATGTTTTTTTCAACATCGCAACGAATAACATGTTTTGTTTTGAACTATGAATCGTTACAAAGATTTCCTCAGTTTCCGAGAGAGAATGCACTAAATTGGAGCAATGGTTGTAATGCGCGGGTGACGTGCGGTGGACCGGTAGCTCGTGGGTCACGCCATCGCACTTTCAAACTTTATAATAGAGCTTATAGTAAACTACGATGGCTTTATACAGGTAGGTACGAGTTACGGTTTGCAGTAAAAGTAACTACGACTAGGTTTAGCGTCATTAGCTGTGCATTTTTAGAATAAAAAACAATTCCATTTCTAATTTGAATTTGTAGTTTTATTTGCTTAATAAAACCAAGTTTTGATAGTGATTTAATCTGAGAAAATTTAACCTAATAGCGCGATTAAATTTTTCTGGAACGGCTAAAACGAATTTAATAAGACTCTGACAAGTCGAGTTTCAACCTTAACCTTAAGCTGTAAAGCGTGCTAAAGAAAAGGAAATATATAGATAGCGTCGAAAAGTATTACCCTTCTTGTAGTCGAGTAAAAAGGATCACATGTGTGTGTAGAGCTATTTAAGATATAAGCAACATTAGCGGAATAAACGCACCTGCGTCTGAAGGCTGGGCGAGGTCTTGAAGGTGGCTACGGGTAGTAACTGAATGTTTTTATGATAATAAACTCATATAAGAACGTCTGTGAAATGTCTCGTCTGGGACTGAGCGGTTATGTTGTCGCTAAGACCTTTCATGCGATGTATTACGTCCTTGACTATAAAATTAAATGTGTATAAATGTGATGACGTCTGTAATATATAACGAAATATATGGTTTATGGCGTTGCGATGATGATAAAGTATATGAAATTGTCGATGCTATAAAGTACAATACTCAATACTTTTGGGAATATTATTGCAAATACTAAATGTATCACCATCTATTGTCACTGTTGAGAACTAAGCCAATATTATCAGGTAGAGTATTTTTACAACATGAAAACAGCAATCAGCTTCAACCTTCTTTGACTTTTAAACAGCATTGTACGTAATCCATTGTGTAAGTGGCTTATTAAAGAAAAACGATCTATCAGCTACTGAGATATTATTAAAGGCGGAGAGAGTTTTATTCAAATGCCCATTATATAAAGCAGTGACAGGACGGCGTGGTAGTAAGTGCCTCCTCGTGTACCCGTGTCACGATTGTCGCCGGTATCGACACCGACTGAATTGAAACTTACATTATGTAACTACGTATTTGTCTCGCAAGGCTATCTATTCCCTTGATCCCTTTAAAATATTTCTGTTTTGCTAGACGAAACAATGTTTGTTATCGATGTATTAAGTGCATATTAATACGTGATGGCTTCGGTTTAAACGAAATTTTCAAGAATAGTACAGGTTTTCAGTTCATTGTCTATGGTACAATAGTGTAAGGGTGTCACTAATGTGCTGCCAATTTTTTTAAAGGAACTATTGGAAAATGTTTTGCTTATAGCTAAGGATAAAATTGGTGTGAAAAATTAGTTTAAAATGATGGAAGTAGACTATATTGTATTTAAATTACAAAAACAATAACAGGTATCTAAAGTAACCTGTTTTTGAAGTAACTGTTATTCATAATTTACCTACAACGTAAAATATATTTAGACTTCCCAACGCTTTGAACTTTTCATGAAACAAATTCGACATACGACGTATACACAACAAAAAAGAGTTTGAATGACACGGGTATTAAACTTTTTGAACTAAAACCTATACTGGACGCTCTATTTTTTCACGAATAACCAACAAGCGAGCGTACGAACCACCTATGGAAGTTAACAATAATAAAGCGACCACTATAACGTTGCTGGAATCTGACGAACCAGGTCTCCAATAATTTAACTAAAACATTTTTTCGACATCAACATTTACAGGTACAAAGCGGCCTATTAATTAGCCAAATATAAATATCAAATTGCCAGTTTAAATAAACGGTTTGCGTTTTATTTAATTAAAACTAAACAGCGGTTATAAATGCGGCGGCGTTAAAAGCTTTTGCAACTCAACTCGTCAAAGTCAGTGCGATATATTTGGAATTTCAGTTAAAGTTCATTATAGATACATTTTAAAGCTATTTTATGTATAAAGTTAAATCCTGTTCTTTCTTTAGTTGCTTTGAAATAAACAATATGCAATATTTCAAACATTTAATTACTGATCTTTTGTTGATGATGATGATATTTACAAGTTTTTTTTTCGCCTTGTAAGAAATTCAGTCAAATTGGTTGAACCATTGCCAAGTTTTTACCATTTAAATAGGTACATAAAATATGGTACATTACAGATAATATTTGCTAATCTCCAAAATACGAGTGTGAAATTCGGCAACAATCGACGCGTATGTTCGAGGAGGCTATTCGACGAAAGGTTTTCCACTCCACAAAGGAAAATCGGGTGCTTTCCATTTGATAGTGTGATTCGAAGTTCCTTTCTAGTTACGTAAAATTACTTAGGGCCTTCACAGGGCGGGACCTGGCTGTGAAATAAGGAATTTATTTTTCTGTCCCTCGAAATCGTTCGAGTACGTCGACAATTTTCTAACATATAGTCTCCTGACCCTCTTTGCTTTTGTTAGTCGTAAATAGATAGGTATCTGTTTGAGTCGAATTTGTATTCGATTCTCGTGGCTACCGGACAAGTGTATTGTACCTAAAACTTCGTTTGTGATGTTATTTTGAAACAAATTTATTTAGGTCCATGGACCGTGGAAGTAATCGATTTTTTTAAACTATGAAAACGAACAATAACTAAACTATTCAAACACATTTTTTAATATATTATCTTGTTGACACACATAGTGAAGTCAGTTAATTCAGAGCTCACACGTCGTTATCTCGTGTCGGCAATCAGATAGCGTTGTAAACATGTCGCGGTCCCTTTTTACGGCTCTCTCGACCCCCGTAAGGCTTTATGGAGGCCCAAGAAGATGGGAAATTTCTCAATGTTATGAATAAACTAGTTTAAAAATTCAGGCTTTAACACGTTCACTGCGTTAGTCAAATTTGATGACTTTCATTGCGAGTATTATTACTTCCGCTTTGAGTCTCGATATTTCTTTTGCTGTTTCTTTTTTCGACGATAGAATAGCATAGTTTGTAGTTAAGCGCATATTTAACATAGTGTACACCTTGTTTGTAGTCGTGACATTATAATTGTTAAGTCTACAGATTCGAGCTACGCGCGTCTACACAAAACGCATTATGTATTGACCTCGTAGCACTGGCGTAGCACTAGCACGCGGCTAACGTTACTGCGCGTAGCACACAGTTTAGAAACAGAAGTACGTGCGTAGCATGACATAGAAATAAAACTATACCTTATATACGAGTACATATACATATTGGTACAATTGTATCGCTTATAAGCAAAAATAAATATAGTTAATTACATTTTGCTCTAGGTTCAAAATAACTAGATTTAAAAACTACTTATATAATTGTAATGTAAGTTTTGAAATAGTTTATTTACTGTTACCAATTGTCAAAACAAGTAATATAGTTATGCTTGGTGTATAATAAAGTGTATATCTTAGTATAGTATTACCTTTATCTTCTAATTTCTTCAAAAAGCCGAGTGACGACGCATCTCAGACGAAGTGTATCAGTGTCGTTTTCAATTGACATTGTTATAGTAACCGGGTAACCGAGTTAGCCGGCTTCCACTTCACTTCTCTTTGACATGCCATCCGATATGACGTGTGACACGGAAGATATTCAGTGACGTTTGAATAATGAATATTGAATTTACGAGTATATGTATAATGCATTTCTTCTTTCTTTGCATGTAGGTCAGGCTGTGACGTTGCATCGATGCTTTTGTTACTGCTAGTATGTCGGATATTTTCGAAAATATAAATCGAATTGATATTTTATTCTTTAGATTTGTTACATCCTTACTAAAAAACAAAATATTGTTACTTTATATGTGTCCTTATCGTCTTCATAATAACTATTTGCCGTCTCGTTCCTACACAAAATAAAATAGCTCAATTGGGTTGTATTAGTGTACTCACATCGAGCGCGCTTAAGATATATCTGCTGCTATTAAATTTATTCAATAGCTTTGTCTGTAATTTCTTCTTTACTGCAACATCATTTTCTTCACGGAAACATTAGGTAACTCAAGTAGTAAATGCGACAATGACAAGAAATTACTACCCGTTAATTATAAAAACAACTGCTTCAAAAAAAACTATTATTCATTTCAAGCTAGGAACTAATAGCTCACTTAACGAACGTCAAAATAACCAATATCTGTTCTTATAGTAATTCTTAAAGCCTTGATAGATAATACCTATAACACATTGGCTTTGCGAAAGAAAAATGCATCATACTTAAATACCCAGTATTCAAACAAATGGCTTACACCGGCAAAGTCGTCAGATGGTAAATGTTTACAATTAAGGTTAATTGGGTTGACAATAAAGTTAACACAGTCTTTTATCTTTACAATTAGTTTGAATGAGTTTGTAATTAAACTGTTCCTAGTTAAAGTAACGATAGTCTTCAGTATTAAGTCGGAATTAAGGTCAAAAGTAAGTCGGAATTAGGATCAAAACTTCAACAATGACAAGGGTTGGTCATCTGCTTCATAAATCTCTGCGAAGATTGTTCAAATCAATAAATATTTTGACGAGGGTATCGTTAATATTAAAATAAAGTTGTTTATAAGATACAAGATAAATATGATTATAATTTATTTATTATTTTGATGAGGGTGTATAAAGATGATGCGAATTTTGAGTGGGTAAATGTTATCTTTCTTATGGTTTTTATCTGTTGAATAATGGATAATAAAATAATTGTTTAGTTTAAAGTCTGTGGTTTAAAGTAATAAAAATAATAAAGTAAGCCTTTATTGCTCTTTCAGTTTACATTTTGTTTTAATCGAATGGGTTTTGTTTTTTCTTTAAATGTAGATTAAAACTATCGGGTTTATTTGACAGCTAGTCCGACAAAGGCTTCCTCCAAACTCCTCTATTTCTTTCTGTCTCTTGCTAGTCTTCCTGCTTTCCTGATGTCATCTTCCCATTGTTTAGTTTATCGCCGTTTATTTAGTTTCGCATCTATGGGATACCATTCAGTTATTATTTTTATCAACTTTTCCTTTGTCTCATTTATCAAATCAACGGAATTGTTTAGTTTATTGCTATAAAATTTATGTAGAATTTTAAAAATAAATTATCAACATGCTTAAAATAGCTTTTTCCTCCAAAAGACGTTCAAAGCTATAACTAATTGACCTTTTGCATAAGAGTACGAAAAAAAAAAGAGTAATTGCGCATGTCGCAGAATCAGATAATAAATAACAGAAAGCTAAGGTATATTAATTGACTTTTTGTCTTGCCTGCTCCTTACATCGGATAGAAATAATATATCTTAAAGTATACGATAATTTATCAAAACACTCTGTATCTGACATCCTTTTTAAGGAGCTCTCTTACAATAAACGAGCATAAATAAACGAGCTAGGAACTAACTTACACGTGAACAATGTTTCACTGTCAGTGTTGACCTCGTGGCAATATCTCAGGTCGGTATTAGATGCCAGTTTTCCATCTTTATCAAAAAGAAAGAGGATATGTTACACGTGTATTAAAATATGAGCAAATTGAGTCATACTGTACTTAAATGACGACGGGCAAAATTGAGTAAATTTGTGAATAATTCTGCAATAAAATCATCAACGTTACGTTGGTGACTTATAGCCTTTGAACACGTTTTTTTAATTGCATTTTCTCAGTTCGTTCCGTCTGTCGTTTTATACAATTTATGTGGACATAACGCGCAAGAGACGCGCGTATTTAAAATGCGCGGCAAAGAATGTAAGTATAAACCCATAGATATATTGCTAAATACATAATATATCTGTTTGTATTCTGATAACTTTCGATGAGTCTGTATAGACACAAATATACAAGTATTAGATGTTACTATTACATAAACCGAAAACCGAGCAAACTTCCAAAATAAGCAAACTTCGATTGCGCGTTGTATAAATCAGATATAATATTTGGTCTCCTGAGTGAAGCTAAATATGATCAGTATCTCAACAACAAACTCAATCTGTGGTGTCGAGCATCGGCGGAAATTAAATCAGTGTCGGGTAAGCGCGTTCCGGACGGTTACCGGCTCCGACACACGGCTCGACACTTAGCTCACTAAGCTCCTTTAGAATAGGTGAGCTAACGGTTATCATTATGAGGTGTCGTGTTTGCTGCTATATTGATTTAGATAGCTTTAACATTTAGACGACGCGTAAAAATTAATTAATTTAGCATAACTTGCTACCATAGTAGATATGTGCCAAGTTAGATTTTATCTCATAAATAAAATAATTATTCATACTTTAGGTGACCATAACGCTGGCAGTTATTTTGCCCAACGAATCAGTTTGACATTTTAGCGGGAAAATGCTGCTAGCATTTTTCCAACGATGCCTACTTAAGATTATTTAGATAATACCTATCTAATATTTTTTTGTAAATATGTTTTAGGACTTTTTTATGTTTATGATATTTCTTGTGAATTAGAATTGTATAATCTCTAGAACTATCAATAGGATAATAATAATTTACTAATGTTCGAGCTTACATTCCCATCACATCATATACATTATAGAGTGATATGTATGTGCCACTGTAGTGTGGCATATGTCCGCGGTTGCATTGGTTTCGGTGCATCGCATTCGTGGCATGCAATCGCTTAAACCGCGAGCATGTGAAACCACACTAACATCTATGGATACCGCGGAACAAAGCTATTTTGGCATATGCTATGAAGCTATAGAAAAGTAGGCTCAGATATTCCATTCAGGGATGTAAACGAAATTAAATTGTAGTTCATAACATTATTTATTCTTACAGGTATCAATGATAGGTACACTAATGCATGGAAATTTATTAACCAACCTTCATTTCTTGAAGGTCGTTTAAATGAAAGCGAAAGAGATGGTGAAAATACATCACAACACATCTAAAAAAATACAATCATCTTGACTCCAATTTTTTCTTTAACATAATTGGAACTAGTTGCAAAACTACTCATTTCTATGTGTCTTTGTCATTAACATATTTATTTACACTACAGTAACACTTGCAAACGAGTTGTGCTTTTACACGCTTCTTGAATAACTTTACAGGCAAGTGACGTAACTTTGGAACTTTGTTTTAGAAGCTTGAACTATTAATAATAGTCTAGGATGAAAAATGATTTAAAGATATTCTCTAAGAAATAATAAATAATGCTGTTGACTTCTTTCTATTATTATGGAATTTAGTTTTTTATTAATTTTTAATAACCACCGTCTTTCTAAATATTAGTATCGTAAATGTTTTGATGTGAATCCGTCGCGACAATCCTAAAGACCTCATGACAAAATCGGTCGGTATTGTTTGGTGTTGTAGTTTCGAATCTATCGTCTCCATCCAAAATTATAACTCTGGTTTAAAAGATCAAAGAATTAAATACAATCAGCAAGAACAGTAAAATGTCGCGCGTTAAAAGTAGCTATATATTTTTTTAGTTTTAAAAAGTACCTGACCGACGAAAAATTTATTGCCTAAGATACTTTGAATTCATTGAACAGGTAATTGAAGTATTACGTACTAATATGGTTTCAAATTGTTCAGTAACTAGCATCGACAAACGTATCATATTCGGTTCAATAATCGCATTAGCTTTTAATATAATTAAATATTAATCTACACCGAAAACTCATTAGTTCCACTCAAAACCAATTTGATATACATGGGCGATATCCAATATCCGTGGCGCTCATTATATATTCATACGGGAATTACACTTGTATAGTATTTCATTATATTAAATACTTTGAGAGGTTATTATCTTTATTACATTTTTATTATAACCCCGATGAACACTTAACAATATATTATTATGGATAATATCTATCTTCCCTTGGTTTCTTGGCTAACTATATCTCACTTGTTTCGTCTTAGTAACAAACAGCTTAAATGACAATCAAAAATTAAATAGCTTTAAAAAATAAAATATACATTTACAGGTTATATCACGTATTAAAATAGGTACTTCTCTTTTTTATTTATGTATGATACGATTGTAATCAAACAAAAGCTTACTACAACTGATTAGAAGTTTAATCAATTTAATCATTCGAAAGCCTAATTATTTTATTCATTCGAACATCTATTTTATAAGGTAAAAGTCTCGAGTAAGCTTTTTCCTAAAATCAAAGTAAGACGTGTGAAAGTCATAGACGAATGTTCCAGTCATCTGTTGCTCATGAATAAAGTCCCGGATATATCTGAAAGTTATGAGGTTTTGCGAAAAACTTGGGCTATTTCCGCTGTTCGTTGGCTGTCCCCTGGTTTTTATTCACGACTGAAGGACATGTGCTGTATCCGATTAATCATACCAAAATTCACAGAGAAAATTTCGTTGTGCTTCGAATTTTGTTTTGATAAAACTTTAACTTAACATTTTAACTTTTAAATCAATACCTAAATAGATTAGCGCAAGATTTTTTCGTTACTTTTTATTCCTTGAAATTTTTAGTTTTAAATTACCGTATTAATAAAGGCTATTATTTAACAAAATCATAAATTATGAAAATCCCATTTTTTTTAAATAAATAGGTATGAATCAAATGAATGACGCACCAATACCAAAATAAGACTTTATATAGGTACTTATATTTCAGCGAAATGTTTTAAAATACGGTGAATATCATTTGAGACAGGCTGAAAGTTTTTATGTCGGCTCTTAAGAAAATTTTGCTATGGCTCAACTTTCATATCTTGAAAGTATATAACAGTCTGTCTATTATATTGGTTGTAAGGCTACATGAATATTGACATTGAACTATTAAGTCACAATATAACAATAGTAAGTGTTCGCTTTGTTGTCCGTTGCAGCGAAGTTAATTAAGTCAAAGTCCGGAGACTTGGCCAACTAATAATTGCTGGTAGCAAATTTCTCCGCGACGCCACGGCTGACAAGAGTCATTTCACAAAAGCACTCAAATGTTCAAGTTTATTAAGCCACTATTCTGATGTCGTAGATTCCAAATATGACGTATCTATAACTGTTGAAATTTTAGCTGTAAGAAATAAATTGCTAAAAGAAGGGTACGGTGTTCGGTGTGTATGTATGTATTGTATGTATGTTCATTTCTCTGGCACATTTCACAGCTTAAGTGTAATTGAATCTGCCTTCATTGTAGGAGTAGCATACGCGTAGGTTACGAATTTTTATATGTGTGTTTTTCTATTTTAGACTACTATTAGATGTTACACTATACATGCTCTAACGAGATATATTGGATTCAACTCATAGTATCAATTTGTTCATGCAAATTTCTACGTCGACGCCACTTAGCCGCATTGTAAATTCGCAATACAATACGACATATTGGATGCGAAATGATCAAATGTCAGTTGCTTCGTAGAATGTTTTAAAGTTAATTTAATTTAAAGAATAGAATTTATGTAATTACACACTTAAATAGGGGTGATGTAGCTTATCTATGTTAACATTTCCATTGAGTATTCGGTAAGTATATAGTTTTGTAAAAATAACAGTTACAGTTTTATTATTAGTATACATATAGATCATGTAATATCATATTTAATATACGGTTGAAATTCTCGACAGTAAAGATTGACAAATAAAACCACTATCTCGAAATCCATGAAAGTATTTCCTCCACCACAATACTCGTAGCTATGGCAATGTAAATAAAACAAGAGAATTGGCGATGTATGAAAACAAAAGGAATGGTGGTATTAAATCCAGGCGGCGCGGATGGCCGGGGTAATAAAATCGTTCTCCGGGATGCACAATTACCCCGGGAGACCGACCCAGAGGAAGCTGCGAACATTTACCCAACAAAATATTTTCGTTGGAAACGCTGCTTTTTAACTGTGATAGGTTTTTTAATGGCGAAGCGTGGGCGAGCTTTAAGAATGTTAGCTTTTACGGTTATTTACATCTGTTAGGAAATCGGAGCTTTTAAAAGATTGCGTGCGGAGTGTTTGTTTGTAAACCTATCTTTCTTCAATTTCTTAACAATGTTGTAAAAGTAGAAACATCAATATTTAATCTTCTGGCGCTAACACAATTACTGAGATATGAATGAAATATGATTTTACAGAGTAATTTGTAAGTGTGAGAAATAATAATAAGATCATTCTCAACTTATTTCTTAACTGCAAATGTGTTTGAAACATTAATTTGTTAACTATTCACAAGCAAATAATACATTTAGAATATTTTAGAGAGACCAAACTTATTTTTCTTTAATTAACTAATGCAATCAACACCAAATATGTATTCATTAATATAAAGCATACTGTCTAGCCACCAAATAAAGCGCTCTAATACTCCCCTGACAGAGTATAAAGGTTAGGATGTATGTATGTAGTACTCGTATGTTTGTATGTAGCAGTTTTGGTACAGCAAGTTGGTAATTGTTGCTAATTCTCAGAGAGGTTGTTTACGGTAAGTGCACTCACAAACTCTCCGGACTACTAAACTGCAGTGTTTTATAATGTTTCACAACACAGAGTAGTCCATTTGGTGAGTTGTACGTAAACTGTAGCGTAAAAGGCAATATGCATTAGGAATACGGTGTTGCTGTTCGAGTTTAAACAAAAAAGGCTTGGATTCTGTATTAATGTGTTTATTGAACTTCTGGTTTGATTTATTAATTCGTTTATTTATTCGTACAAAATGTAGATACGATATTATTATTTTTACCCGACTGCGCTAAAAAGAAGGTTTTCCAATCGTATGTTTGTTTGTCCATTTATTTCACGCGCTAAATTCCAAACGGCTTATATTTTTCACTGTCATGTAATCCTAACAAATTCAAATCATTTATTTCGTCTTAGGAACTAATAGCTCACTTAACGAATGACAAAACTTAAAATATAAATAACATTATAAAAAATTAAGAAAAAATAATTTACATCAATAAAAAAGGTCCTAAAGAATCGAACTCGGTCTAAAACAATCGGAACTAATGGTAAACGTGCCCTCCGAAATATGTAAAAGTCTGAAGTAGTTATAACCGAAGAAACATTTTCATATTACAGTCACAATAAAGCACTGTAATGAAACCTAAAAGCGCATATTTCATGAGCTGAAAAACCCGTGATGTATGCGAATAGCTCTCTGAGGCGCCGTTCTATTTGCATGAGAATCACCGCACTAGCGACTCCTGGTGGTCTCGCCATCAATCACAAGACCGCAATTTCTTCTTACGATGAGTTAAATTAACGATGACATCGCAATTCCTTCCTTGTTAACGTATTATGAGTAGAATTAATCTTACAAATTCACGCTTAAAATTGGGTCACTGAAGTAATAAGGCGGTGACGGTTGAAAATATGGAATAACATTGAATCGGTCGTAATGATTTAGTGGTAGATTTACGTTTAGACTGTTGACATAAAAGAGACGGATCTGTCGCCTGGAAAGATATGATATATTGTAATAAAAGGATGATTCATTAATTTTGACAACTAACATCATCAACGTTATTGTTTCGGCACGTAGGATTATTGGCAGAAATATGAAGAGCAGAACTGTGATTGTTGTTTGCTCGGGATGGCGTATTAGATCCTCAAGTGCATCGCTGATAGGTCTACCTTGAGGTATCGTTTGGTATTATTCAAACTAGAAACAACTTGGTCAGTTCCATAGACCATTCTTTTTATCCTTTGTTGCTAGTTAATTCAGCCTTCGATTACAATGTAAGGGTCAAATTAGAGTGTTTATCATCATTGTGAGAGTACCTACCTATACGATAAGCGAATTTTTGGACCGTTTTTAAGTTGATAATTAGGTCATATTAAATTTTGTGTAGTACCTAATAGCCTAGTGGTTTGAAGATTGTTTTCCCGACCGGGAGTTCCTAGGTTCAAACCCCACGGCACGCACCTCTAATTCAAAAAGTTATGTGCGTATTAGATGCTAATAATCACTTGCTACGGTGAAGGAAAACATCGTGAGGAAACCTGCACACCTGAGTGTTCTTCATAATGTTCTCAAAGGTGTGTGAAGTCTGCCAATCCGCATTAAGCTAGCGTGGTGGACCATAGTTCAGTGGCCTGTACCCCTCACACTGTTAGAGGAGACTCAAGCCCAACAGTGGAATAGTTATGGGTTGCGATGATGTTGATGATGAAATTTCGTGTGCGAAATCATAAAAGTAAAGTTAACTTACCTACTAACCATTATCTATGTAAGGGCTATTCCCTTACAATATTATCTGTTCCAATTAAAGAAATGTATGAGTCATGTCTACCCGTATTTGTATTAAAACAACACTTACAAAAATTGGTATTATAATTACTTATTGCGTGAATCACGCCAAGGTTTGTTGTAGTTAATTGAAAAGTATTATATTTTTACATGTAGTGATATAAATATGGAGAGCCACATTTAGAAAGTTAGTCGTTTGTTATTTTTAAAACATATCAAAGAAAAAACTAACCTAAAAACTTACTCAAAAAATGTTTTTTTCGGATTTCAAGAAATCATTTGAGAAAGCTAATTGTAATATTTTTTGCGATGAAAATTCTTTTGTATCTCTCTCTCTTCTCGCGTACAATTAGAAAGGTAATGTTCGGTATAAAGCTTAAATTAACTGCGTTAATACATTTAAATATTTATATCGTAAGTAGTATTAGGCACACCACGCATTTTAAGTATGGCTCATAAAAAGCCTATCTGCATTACAAAGTAGAGCATTAGATATGCTAAACCGTTCTTATCAAGAGGAGTGTAGGAGGGTTCCCTGTAAGAGATCTTAATTAATTTATTTATTCGAAGATATCTTTCCGGGAAATTAAGTACTCGAAAATTTTAAATTACACTTCCTCAAGGACAATTTCCCGGAAAATATTTCGAAAATTAAAAATTAATTACTTTCTCGGAAATTATTCCAAATTTAAATATCGTAAAGCATCAGTATTCTGAATGTATAATGAATTTTTGTGAAGCATTTTGTTGAATAAAGCGTCTATAACTTGATAACATTATTTGAAGAGGCTTTTCAGTCAAAAGATTTAGGTCAGGTTAAATAATTATCAGAAATTTATAAAAAGTAATAAGGTTCTTGCTTCAATATTGGAATACAGTCTTCATTATAATTTTTGTACTTCAATCTCGCATCTAAATTCGCACAATTTTTTATGACGTCGGCTTCAATTTGTTAATCTACATCTACCCTGTCTCCTAATAATAACAATAATTAAATAAATCTTAATGTTTCATGTTACTAACCTGAAACATATAAATGAGTATCGAAGCTTCTTAGAGTACCTACAAGATCATTTAATATTCAGGCATGAGGGAATTCGCGGATGCTCTTAGGTAATACATTAACATCATTAATTAATTAAGAAATAATAAGTTTAATCCGAAACTTTCAAAGAAGCTTTTGAATATTAACAACTTGTTTGGATTTCTATAAAAGTCAGTAAATAGTCGCAAGTAAAGTAAGAATACAAATTCAATTTAGTTTAAAGTAAATTATGTGTAAAATAAAATTCACGTATCAAATAAGCGACATGATATAATAATGCATCAGATATATCAAATCAGCTGTATATTCTAATGTGGGTCATGTATAAGCCCAATTCAGCAAACCTTTAACAAGTCACAAAGTCGTCGTTTTAAGACGTCCATTGTTACAAAATTAGGTACTTTAAAAAGGTCATAAACTGCAACGATGGACAAAACAACATTTCTGGAAAACTTCGAGGAAATTAATGTTCTGTGGTATAATTTTGATGAATATTTGAACAGTTTATGTTTGAAGAAAACTAATCTTAATCCCAGAAATTATTATGCTTGATTCGAACTGACGTATGTATAATAGTTTGTGCGTCTAATTTAAGGATATAATAAACGGAGATTATTTTTACCTACCTACTACCTACTTATATCTTTTTGTTTTACATTTTTAATTGGTCTCGATTTATGACAAATTTTGGAAGACCAAGTTGTACAGAAACATTATTTGTACCACGCCATTATAAAGGCAACTTTAGAGGTTTACAATACACAAAAGAAATTTTGTCTGAAACAGACAAGTTACGCCGTTGACTATTCGGAAAAAATGGCGTGACAAAAAATAAACAAGGACAGAAGACGCTCACTGAAAACTGTCTACTGTGAAAAGTTCAAAAGTAACCATTGTTAATCCGCTACTGTGGTAAAACAGTCTTGCAAAGAAACCAATATTTCAGAAGGGCGGGCGCCGAGACATCGGAAACTTTTTATTTTTTTATCATATCGTTGAAGCACAGACTATCAGAACAAATAGACTCCGCATTGAGAACAAAAAAGTAAGTTCGATTGTGACGTGTCTAACGTGCTTTCCAAAAATAAATGTAGTAGTAAGCATCGCTATAAGTTTTGTTGAAGCTTAATCTGCCTATTTTATGAAAGATAAAATATTTTAAAATCAGTTTGAAACACTGAATTTTTAATACCTAACGATAAAAATACTTAGTAATATAGAATTTTTGTGTAGAGTTACTGAACTGACGTCTTTTTGCAATTCGATGTTATTTAATTTTTTTCGATTTGTCGTATCTACGTCCTAGATTGCATCCGGCAAAACATCACCATTTTTGACTTGGTATCGTTTCTATTCGCTTCCTCCAGACGCAGAGTCTATGTATTCCGTAGTCTTTGCGTCAAAGTTTAAGCTTTTTTCTGATATTCATTACGTTGCGTCAATTATCGTTTGCTTGTTACACGCGATGAAAGGAGGCAGCAGTGGTCGACTGAAATTGTGACCTTAATCACCGCTTGTTGTAACATTTTTTGTAACTTTTTGTCTCAAGCTCAGAATAGACGAAAGAGGGTTAGGATAAGGCCAAGGTCAAACAACAATCGGGATGTTCCGCCGAATAAATTGTCCGAATATTTTATTTTTCATTACATGCCCTTAATGATAAGATGAATAAATTATGGTACGAAAATATACTGATTAAAAATACACGGTTAACATAATGAAGGTTTGGTTAAACCTCTGAATATTTATGAAATAATAACTTTAATTTATGATTCAATAAAATTGTAAATTTCTTTCCATGAAGAGCCGAACTTATACCTTAGCGAAACATTAAACCTATATTGTCAACAAAATTTAGGCCTTAAAAGTACTTTTCGTAGTAAATGGGCTTGAGGCGATTTATTCCAAATTTCTTAATAAACGTTTAAGGCTATTGTGCATTGACCGAAAAGATAAAGGTATTTGGTAAAAGCATTAATTTGGCGAGCTCGAGAAAATCATGATCTTTTTATTGTAATTCGGGCATTGACCTCGCAATAATCTACAACGCTTAAAGAATAATTTATTACAACCTCCAAAGATATTGCTGGCAATTTATATTTATTTTGACTTCAAATAGAACTATTCAACTGGTATTAGGTTTGTGTAATATCTGCGTTGAATTGAAACATTATTCTATTTCCTTTATTTCTCGAAACATGTTGAGTCATGATGAAATGAAAAAAAAATGCGACGGACAACGTATCTCATAACGAAGTGAGGAGCAGTAGCTACGAGTAGGTACCTATAAAATAGTGTAAGATTAGTAGTGTATAAAACATTGTATCGATTTTATTTGACCTCAAATGTTTGTAAAACGTAAGCGAAATTGTAAGATTAGATCAAGAGTCGTTTATCAATCTGTCAATTGTTCTTGCAATCGTTTGCTCAAGTGTTGTGGCTAGCCAACTTAATAGAACTACGAAAGGGATCGAATTCAAACTAAGTTAAATTAAGTACTTTTTAGGGAAAGTAAGAATCAAAGATTGTTATAGATGATTACTTAAGCATCACACAAAACGTGCATTTAATACAAATCTATACATCTATAGGTACAACTAAATAAAATTGAAGGGTCTGTTTATATTATTAAAATATCCGCTTTTTACTTGATGCATACCGGTACATGTACCAAAATAGCATTTTTTTAAGTTTTGTCTGTCTCTCAGTCTGTCTGTCTGTTTGATCCGGCTAATCTCTGAAACAACTGGACCGATTTTGACTTTCATTGGCAAATAGCTGATGTAATAAAAATTAACTTAGGCTACTTTTTTACTTTCTTTTCGGCATAGGTTTCCTGAAGCGAAGCGTGGGCGGAACCACTAGTGTTAAATATAAAATAATAGTGAACAAGAAGTTGTTTTAATTATTCTGTCACGTAAGTGTTGATATCATGATGATAATAGTCCAGCTGAACTAAAAACTTGATAGTATTTGAGATGAGTCGTACCGCTGGCTATACGCCAGTAGCAATACGTTAAAAGCTATTACCTACATAACCGGAATCCAAACTTGTATCGTATGAAAATGATATTTATGACTGCAATCCATTAGCAGCCCGCGAACAAGCGTGTAGGATTAGCTGTAGGTATCTCCTAAATCTAGGATTAGAGTATTGCACCAATCAAGTCCAGTGGGGCTTAGGGGTTTAGTGAGTTAGGTTACTAATATATTTATGTTAACAATTGTTTTATAACGTACCCAATCTAGGATTACTTTAATAATATTTATAATTGAATTGGCAACTGATTTAATCGCAGTTTTTAAGTCTTATTCGTATTATTATGTTAAATCTGGAAATACTTAGTTCTCAATCTTACTTATGTGTTATAGAAGAAGGACACTGACTATCCACTATATAGGTACTCATATATACTAAAAGAAACTACTTGTAAGTTATTACTAAGTTGTTATTTATCGTGTAACAAATGTTCGTATGAATAATATCGCGAAAAAAGATTATGAAGAGTATTTTAATCAAAGCGCGTTATTCCGCGAGAACAAACATTTTTCTCGTCATAAAGTTGACTTAGAGAGCTCTTTAATCCCAGAATTGGTTCTAAGATAATTCTCGGAATTTCCCCATTGTGTTCGTCAAAGCTTTGTACAAGACAATGGAATATTTAATGTCTTCAATCAGGCTTTGTTACGGTGAAGTTTAAATTATCAATAAATATTAGCTATTGGAAATGTTTGAGCTAATTTCTGCAGCTATTGTAGTGTACTGAGAAACTAAAGTAATTCTCTATCGTGAATATAAACTATATAATAATACGAATAGAGAGTTACGAACTTATTACAAAACTGACTTAAGTAGTTTCCAAACTCGTTTTCGTTAATATTGTTATGAATGAAATTAAATGAATACAAGGTTACATTATTAAAATTGTTATTGATATATTTGTTAACTTAGAAAAGATAATAATTAAGTTGTCATGTCGCTCATTCGTTAGCTAATGCACGTATTAAGCCCGTCATTTGTGCCGTAAAATGCCAAATAAATACTTAAAAACAACTTCAGCTGAAAGGTGCTTTAGAGCATTTCAGCAATTATAATTATGGAGGAGTTGCTAGTCTTACTGTTTACTTAAGAACCTCGCAACATGGCTCAAAGTTTAAATGTTTAACGTGATTGAAACATACTCAGCCAGCTAATAATGCTTCGGTTAGTTTAACCTTGACCTTGCCGGATACTAAAATTCTACTTCAATCCACTTTTAAATACAACTTTTAGGTTTGTAGCCAAACAAGTCTTCAAGCGAAACGTAGGTACTCGTAGGAATAGCTTTATTTCAATGTGAAATGCTAGTGAGAATTTTGTGATTTCTACAAAATTACCTACTAGGTATACCAAAATAATATACTTATCTGCCTCAGTCCTCATTTCGATTTAACTGAGTGAAAATTAGTTATTTTATCGTATTTGTAAGTTCTCATTATTTTGGACGTTTTTCCCACCTTCAACGTTAGAAATCCCAATGGCAATGTGTCTATGCAGTCACATTTATTTGCTCACAAGCGTCAAAGATTTCAATTACATTTCTCTTCCAGTATGCTGAAGTAAATTTTTGATAGCAGCTAATTCGCAGAAATAAAACCTAGCATTCGTTATTCACCGCTCCTAATCGGATTACAAAGATATATGTCCTTAATGTATCAAGCAGGACTAATGGGGCTCACGTTCTGGAACTGTAGGCACGACTTGCTACTTAATCTTTGTTGGAATCTACTGGATTTTTGAGAAAACTCGCTCTCTTGCAAACAAGGCACTCTCTCGAGGAATGAGATTAAGCGCACAATTTTTAGTGTCTGGAATATTGTCTTGAGTCGGTTAGTTTTACTGTTGGTTTGTGTTACTATCAAACTTATTCCTGATTTGCATGCATCTTTTCTATAAGCATTGAGTATTGATCGTCGAGGTAAACTACTTAGGACAAGTGGATGGAAAGGTTTGATGTGTTAGGCACTAAAGCTCTTCCAAGATTATCGCCTTCTGAACAACGATCCTTCCTGTTGAAGATTGCTTCGAAGATTGTAGTTAAGTCCTTCGATTGA
>LGAG01000159.1:457045-473473 GCA_001278395.1 Lerema accius
TACTTAGGACAAGTGGATGGAAAGGTTTGATCGAACCCAGGACCTTTTGAACGACAGTCTGACGCGATAACCTTTTCGTCATACGAATAGTCAAAGTTTTAGAAGCCAAATATTGTTACTAAACGTTTCATGTACGCTACCGTTTCACCCTTCAAGCTTACACGTGTAAACGAAGTAAGAGCTTTCTTAGGCCGTGCTCAGTTTGGATACAAATTTTAATCGTGAACGTACGATCACGATCTTAAATAGAATCACACTGGCTGCATTTTTCTTCGTCAAATATCCAAGTAGTTGGTATTTAATGTTCTGAGGACGGGCCTGCTTACGAACGAATGCATACAAAATCCGAATAGGTTGGAATTGATGTCGTACGTCATCGTACAACTAATTCGCTGCTAGTGTGCGTGCTTCCATAGCATTAGCAAGGTTAAGATCAATTGTGTTTGTTCGTACGTTTATTCACGAGTAAACTTCGTACTAAAACACATCCAAAGTGAGTGGGGCCTTAGAGCTTTAACTTTCAACACAAGACCCACCAAGTGACGTAGAACAAGGCGGTTAGACGGACCATTTGGAAAGTGTCCAGATTCCACTCAGCTAGCTATTAGAACACGAATTTTGTGTTTAATGGTGTATTGGTTAATAGCGCACATTCTTGACTGTAAAAGTTCTTACTATTTTTAGCATTAAAGTGGTTCTTTTAATGCTTAACTTTGTGTTTCAGTAAACAAAGTTTTCAATCTAAGTGTAAAGCAAGTGGAGTGAATTTAACACTGTTCTTTTGTTATTAAAAAGTAGATAATTTGCTACAAGCCAGTGTACACTGTACATACAATATTTTTTTGAGATTGCCGACTAATTTCAGAGTCAATCTATGTAGCCTTAATCCATTAACCTCCTGATACTTAGCACGTGTCTCTCCTCATAAATAAAAATGCTTGCAAATACTCTACCACGCTGCTCCAGTGCAGATTGTCCGAGAAGTTAGGGACCAACCCAAGTGTCAGTAATTTTCAAGCCACCCATGCTTCTCCAACATGCCTTAACAACAAGGATCGGTGTGATCTAAGCCTCAATCATGTTAAAAACAGGTTATAGAATGCCTTTCATGGGTCAAAGCCAAACAAGATGTTAAATAGATACACAGAAACACAAAAACCAAGCTAGAATTGTAGTTGCCGACCCGATCGTCGAGTTCACGACCTATTTATCTGAATCTGAGTCAGCGGAATGAAAACTTGGAGTGTTCTTGCTATATGTCATGCCAAATACTTCTAGCTGTTATAACCAAGTTAGTTTTCAAAGCGCTGTCTAGCATTTATTATCCAATAAAGAGTAACTTAGTTTTTCCACTGAAAAAACAATATTTATAGCCTCTACACACACACACACACACAGCGAGAGAGACTAATACTATCCCTATCACACACATATATACCTACACTAATACACACATACACATTATCATTATCAGCATAATTTCCCTGTTCTTCCATATAGTGATAAAAACAGATTCTTTCTCAATTTTCTGTGTAAACTATAAAATTTTCATTCTGTATAGCAGAAATTAAACGTTGAACAAAAACTGGGCTTTCGTATGTGATTAATTCCCGTCGTTCATAGTAAAAACAGTTTTAACGTGTTTCGGTCACGCAACCGTTCAGTGCCGGCTCGGTTCAGTTACACCAAATAGAATGTTACACTCGGTTATCTAACGTTGAAAATTCATAGTTCGCTTTTGCTTTTCATACTGGATTGTAGAACGTAGCAGAGTAACATAACATATGAATATTAAAAAAAAACATAGATGAGGGATTTTCAAAGCATGGTTTAAAGGTTTCGCTTATGCAATTTAGGCGGTTTAGAGAGAAATTTTATGACGTGTCGAGAAATCAAAGGGATTTGCAAATACTTGTGGATTATAATACTGCGTCTTTGAACTTTAATCCCGGACACATTTCTCATTTTTGTAATGATAATTATGTTTTACTCTATTGCATTGAAGGAAACATTGTAAGAAGACTTACGTACCTAAGGTTATTTAAAGCTCGTTCGTGGATACTCTACACATGAGGCGACCATTTGTTCTCAAGGGTAACAATTCGTATCTAATCAACTTCGAGCCGAGCGAATATTAGTGACTAATTGGACTACTAATATTTGCTAACAGGACTAACCAATACTGCATATTAGTTTTAACATCCACAGTCCCATTACGAACGAATTAACAACTACTAATATTCTCAATAACTCCTATCATTAACTGGCCCGTCGGCAGCCCTATGTAATTGTATGACACATATTCAGCACATAAATTCCAGCAATATTCTAAATTGACAAGCAATTCTTCACCTATTGACTTTGATTTTATACAGTTTTCAATAAATATTGGAACCACGCGAGCTATTGTGTGTCGCGTAGCAGTTATTTGAATAAACCATAGACTGGGGAATATACTAGACATACTACTAGGGATTGTACTTTATATTACTAGATACAAAAGCGTACTCAAATAAATGAGAAAATTATATGACTAAGAGTTAAAATGAACACTCAATTTGATTTTACAGAAACGAGTTGACTTTAAAAACAAATTGTATGCAAGTGTACATATTGTTTTAATAATGTGTTAATGTCACAAAATCCTTCAGAGGGAAACTTCATAATCCTTGCTTTCATTGGCCCACTATAAGGTACGGATCTCTCATTACTGAAGATGCTTAGAGATTACTAACTTTGCTGCTTGGTAAAGAGATTACTGGTAAACCGAAATATAAGTGGTAGTAGTAAGTGGTAGGCAGTGGTAGCTTAGTGATTTGACTGTCGATTTCCTGAACGGGAGTTCCGAAGTTCAAACCCCGGCAAACACAGTACGTATTGGTTAATTACCTGCTTCAGTAAAGAAAACGTCGTGCGAAAACTGACACACCTGAGAATTCTTCATAAAGTTCTCAAAGGTGTGTAAAGTCTGCCTATCCACACTTGGTCAGCATGGTGAACCATGGTCTATAACTATCATATTGTGAGAGGAGACACGAGCAAAGCAGTGGGACATTTATGATCTGTGACCTTTACAAACTTCATTTAGCTGGGACAATTTAGGCCCCGAGGTCATACTATACCGTTATACGGTCGCTATACTAACAACAGCGCAGACTATAAAGTTTGCTCGATACATAATTGATCCGATATTCCGAACGTACTCGGCCGCGTAACAAAACAATTATTGAATAGAAACTGATGTATGAGTAGAATAGTAAATACCAATTAATTGTCAATGTGTTTTAGTTAGGGATAGTAAGTAAAGGGATAGTAAGTGTTGCTCAAAATATGACTTCTGTAATAGAAGGTAATTCAAAACATCTTAAAATCTTTTATTCATTGTCTTATGAATAAGAAATGTTTTCTAAGAGTGAATAAAAAAGAAATTCTTGATATCTGTTGTTAATTCTTTCAGGCTTGCTAGAATATTAAAAGAATGTTAATGTATTTTAAGTAGAATTAAAAAGTTATCTACACAGATAAGTAAAGTTCAAACTTCTTTTTCTATCGATAAAAGAGCTCTGATTTATAGTAGCAAGAGAACCGAACGGTCGAGATCAGGGCAAGATCAAACATCTCAACAAGAAGTGTTCAAGGAAAATCCTCACTTTATTTTAAGCTCAACAAAGCAATACATTTTACCTTTTAGGATCTGGCCATCTTGGAACTCGAGTAAATCCTTCACAAGTGTTAAGAACATAGTGAAAGGAAGGTGACGGCGGATTAGCGACAAGAGGGAAACCTTTTTAGTTGAGCCGATTTCAATATTAGGCGTGACTGGATTTTTGGTCAGTTATTTATAGGTACTGCTTTATGAATATTAAAAAATGTAGCAGACGTTATTCTGCAATAATATTTTATCTTTTATAGCTACGTTAGCTAGGTGATCCCGTAGTTTATTACATCGTTGAAAATCTGTCTGATATCGATACAAATAAATAAAATTGGAGTGTAATATAATAACCGTTTTTATGTCTGTTTGTGGCTAAACTTTTGGAACGGCTGGACAGATTATAACGGGACTTTCACGGGCAGACAGCTGATTTATTAAGGAGTAACTTATACTACTTTATTTACTTTCGTTTCGGCATAGGTTTCCCGAAGCGAAGCGAGGGCGGGTTCACTAGTATAGAATAAATGGTTCACTTTCCTTTAACAAAATATAGAATAGAAAACTAACGTACCTACTTGGTTGAGAAGTGTGCAGGATTCAAAACTAGGTCACCTGTTACCTAAGTGTTAAGTATAATGTAAGTTCAACTTAAATTGAGTATTAATCGTATGGTTAATTATCTGCACGGCAACTTTAAAGCACTGAGTGAGTACTTTATAAGTATCAAATGACAAAGTCTAGCTAGATTGTTTAATTAACAACGTTGACCACTAAAATTTCAAGTACTTCTATGTTTTGGACAGTGTATTAAGTCATTATGGTCAGGCCAAAGTGATTCTTATGCAGATAATAATATGAAAACGAACTCATAGGTTGACAAAAGTCAAATGGAAGCTGCAAGAAGCTAGAAAGTATTAGACTAATGTTTCACACTTCACCTTAGCAAGAGTAATTTCCAACGACTCCACCACGCTAGAAAAAGTAGATCTTTCTTCTAACTAATCAGTAAGTGGAAGACGATCCATCAATACTTCCAGCAATCATTTTTCTTCAAACATTAGGTAAAATTACTTTGGAACTTCCCGTCACTGTAAATTAGGAGACTCTTTCGAGAGCTCTTTCATGAGATTAATCCGTAAGAGCTATCTTGGCTCACCTGTCGGGAATTTAATTGAAATGTCACTAATTAATTACAAAGTTTGACAATGATGATGAGTGTAGGTTTACGATTACTTTATAAGGCTTAGAAGGCTGTATTACTTCTGCATGAAAGGGATTTTAAACCTTACTCGCTTATAATATTCATAGAATTTGTCAGAAGTAACTGTTTTAAACTTGCAAGAACTAAACTATGTGTTACAGGTATTATTCAAATATGGATACTAGGTAGGACTGACTGGTAACAACGGTTTATTTCTTTTAAACATTCAACTGTTTTGGATATGTCAAGAAGGATGAGAGATTGGAGATCTACGAAATAGAGTAAAAGTAATGTATAATTAAAAGTGGATAATTCAAGTATTTATTGAAGAGAACATATTTTATTACAATCCTGGCGCAGTGTAATATAAATATGTTGGTTGGCATAGGGATGTGATTTCGATATTGTAGGCATAAGACAAAAGAATCTCTTCTTTTTATGACCAACGACCTGATTCCCGACATGGTAGACATATAAAATAACGTGAGTGCTACACAAAACGGCTGAATTTACAAACAAATAATAAAATGTTTTAAAGATAAAAAATTTTAAAGATAAAATTTAATAAAATACCAACCCTAAATACAGGCAACTTTGAACTGAAATATTTGGCATTTGATTTAAATTCCATATCCAAATTGAATTTAAATTAAATGTATGGAATTCTTATTGCGAAATTAGTTATTCAATTTTATTTGCGTCATTTAAATTTATTTCGATACAGCTATGCTAACGTCGAAATGTTAAACATCGTTATATTTCAATTCAGTAACAAAATGGTGGTACAACCCGCCAGTGCTAACGAGCATTCAGTGCATTTATGGATATATTCCTCCTCATAATATTTAGATTTTTATTTTTAAACTTAAAAAAAAAACAAAATAAAAACCATTTGCAGTTTAGCATTTATTCGTGGTCTGGTCATTTTGCAGTTAGTATTTGTTTAGCGATACAAAGTTCAAAGATTTTTAATTTTTTTTTTCTCTATTGGTCTGTTTGTTCGTAAATCACACCGAAACCACGAATAACCATTAACATTAATAACTATTTAACTTTGTTTAATAACTAACGAACACTTTCTACTTCATTAGAATTTTATGATCGTCATTATGTTTTTGAATTATTCACATAGAACGTACTTTCGACAATTTATATTAATTTTTAGTGCGGTTTCAGACTAGCGTATTTTTCTGCGCGTATACGGTCGTTTTAGCATACGCGCTTACCACGGGAGCTATGATACGCGCTTAAAAAACCGTACGCGCGTAAACTGTCATATTTCGGCGTGTTTGCTGGAACCGGTAATGGCGTTCTGTCAGTATCAACATTGATACGAGCTTAGAAGCGCGTCAATGCTCGTACGAGTTGCGCGTGTGCGAAAAGGCGCGCCTATACGTGCCTACATGCGCTTCCAAAGACGAGCTTATACGCGTGTAAAAAACGCTAGTCTGAAACCGCAATTAGTGTGTACTTTTGCTATCATTTTTTCGGGAATAAACATAACTTTGTTTGGTTTCATGAGAGTTGTGTTCATCCCATAGTGGGATGCCGAAACTTTTGTTTCGAAACACAATTACGTAGTTTTGCTGTGTTGGTTTTCATTAATTCGCTACGGAACGGCGGAAAATAACTGGTCACCGAAGTAATTCTTTTCTTATTGGTTCATCTTCATTTCATAACTTGTTCGTTTCAGTTGGTTTCAACCCATTACTGAGTACAGATCTCTCCTCATAACCGAGGAGGCTTAGAACATATTCTGCTATGCTGTTACAGTGAATATTAATTGTGTCGTTTCAGTTATGATAGTTAGCTTTTATATATATACTCGTAACCAAGAATTATTAATAAAAAATATACTTATTAAAAAGAAATATAGATATAGGATAGACAATTCCGCTATACATATAAATCCAATCTTCATAAATCGAATTCCGTAAAGCCATTAAGGCTGTAGAACGTACCAAGCAAATGGACATACACACATACATACTTACATTCTAAAAACATTACCCTCCTGGCACGGTCTGTTAAAATAATTCTCATTAATTTATTGTAAAATGCCTTACAGCTTAAAGGCTTATAGATACAAGTCCCTATCTATATACTTAAGTAAAAAAAACATAAAAAGTAATGTTCATAATATCCTCTTATTAATACACGAACAAAACGATCGACTCTCATTAAAAGTTTCAAAGTGGTCTTAACGGGGCCCTAATTCTTTTGTCGAACGCTAAAATCGGTCAAGTGCGATTTTTCTTGACTCAAGAGCAACTGCTGTAGAAACGGGTCATACTCGTACTGTGTACTCAGCATACAAATCTTTTTCGCATGCCAATTACTTACACATGTTTTGTTAAATGAATTTGAAATTGAACTTTCGACCTCATCTTACCGCACATCGTATTAAACGTATACTTATCTAAGCATTTATTCATACAGGTGACTCTTACTCAAATACACACGCTACACAAACAAATATAGTGTATGTACCTTTACTACAATATATCTTGTACTAAAATAACCAAAGAAATTTTCAGTCTACCAAATCTCAAACTACGTGCTTGCGTGATTCTTAAAATGGTATCAAAAGTCGATCTTTTTACGTAATAACATAATACTAGGTCGTGTTTGTAACGTTACTTATTTTGACTTAGGATGCTTGATGCTTCGACGTTGCTCTTAAAGATATAAGTATGCTTATAGAAAAAAATTAAAATTCACACAAAGCGTCGCCTACCTGAATCGAATTCCTATCGAAAATACATTAGAAGTCGCATAACATGGCAGCTCTCACCAAGAAATGTCGGCAATTCGAAGACGGCGCCATTTTAGAAATTCACTCCGTAATCCGTATGCCCTTCAGTCACATGGAGATATTTGAGGTCAATGTCTGAAGCCTCGTTTACACCACACCATTAAAACACTAGCTCTCCTATTAAGTGGATACCTTATCTGTGGTTAAATAAGATTCAGTACTAATAAACACGGAATAAGGAGGAAGTACATCGATTTTAGAATTAAAGTTAATTCTAGAATTCGCTAGTTCGAACCGTCTATTAGCAGATGACAAAGTGCTAAAATAAATACCTACCTACATGTTATGTAAAAAGGAAACTAAAAAGATTATGTATTATTACTACTGTGGCAAAAAATTTAATAGTCACAACCTTTTCTATTATTAATTTTTAGTTTTTAAGTTTAAAAAGAAAACGTCATTCTATTCTGTTCTATTTTGTCTGTCAATAGTAACTTTATATATTTCTGATTTCACAATACGTTTTATTATTTATTATCGACCCTTTCCCACACTACTATTAGTTAATAATATTTTTCTGGAAATAATTGGACAGTTTCTTGATAAAAAATGTTGATGCAAGAATTGATATAACCGGCAACAGTGTATTAGTCGGTCAGTAGCTCGAGCCGTTCAAACGAGGCATCAGAATTGCGGGAATTTATTCATAAGTAGAATTTATGTGGAGAGGTTTTCAGGTGGCGGACAAACTTTGGCGGATTTGAAGTTCTTCCTTCACGGCAAACAGAGTTACATTTAGGAGGAAGTTTAATAATTCTTTACTCTTGTTGACCTTTTGTATATAAAGCTTGAATAATGTAGTTATTAAGGTTTGAACCGCTCCAAGCCCCGTGGTTAGCGTAGATTATTTGTGATCGAGGAAGTTAAGCAACTACGGGTGCGGTCGGAAAGTGGATGGGTGACCGCTAGTGGCAAAAAAAAACTTGAGTGTTTCCGTGTTCCAGAGGGCACGTTAAGCCGTCCGTCTTGATTATTACCGTTAGATGACTTTATGCCACGTCGAAGATCATTGGGTGCTATAAATAGGCGCTTGGATTGGCCACTAACCCCTACATCAATCCGCGCTGGAGCAGCGTGGTGGACTATGCCTTATGCTCATTTAAGAGGGGAGACTCTGTAGTAGGACATTAATGGGCTAAGGTCAAATATAGGTAAATATAATATTGAGAGTCCGTTTCAACTTGCGGTTTAATATTAGTTGCGAACTCCGAATGACGTAGTATTCCGCGGCATCCAATAATCCCCGCGGACTAGAAGCCATATTTAACTCAATTAAGAGAACTTATTTTCTCCGAGAGAAAGTTCGTGGACGTGAGGTTTTCAAAATGTAGCCTCTAGTATCTAGATTATTAAAATTAAAATGTCTCTGTTCTAATTAAATGTCTACAAATGAAGTACGACAAAGCAATTACTCGTATTTCGCATAAAATTAATTAAGTCTGTAAGGTTTTCTTTCACAAAGAAACCCATTACCCAGCCTACACAGTTCATCTACGGTTAGAGTTCTTTTCAAGACGCGTAGAAAACTAATTTACACATCACAATACTCTGCCAAATTAGTAACCTTACGGAGGTATTGAATTTATTGTATACTATTTACCCAATCTCTATTTCTTCAACTTTTTTACCCAGCATTTTTCGAGTCCTCCTCGAATCGATTCCCCAATGCTGGGGGTCGTGACCTTATTACTAGGTGTTGGAGAGGAGCCTCTTCTTTCTGATAGACCTCCATCTTCCCCGGTCTTGTACAATGTGTAAAGTATCAGCAACTTTTGTGTCGAGAGTTGTGCGGATCTGATCTGATCAGCGCATCGGGCTTGTGCCTCTAGTAATATATTTTTCGGATATGTATGTATTTCCATATTTTTGGCCGGATTCGTTTCCTTAACAAGTGTGATATAGGCTACATATTTCTGTTATTACGGCGCCCCCAAACCCCAAAATTTTTTTTCAGCAATCTGGTTTTTTATTTTCCTTTTTATTATTACTTGTTTCCAACCTGTAAAGGTGTGACGCTGGCAGTAACGAGTATGTTAATTACAATTCATATTTCTCCATCGAGCGAGCTCAATGTAAACGAATATGATTGATCACGTCCTTTGTGGCCCTATACAAACCATTCATCACGCTTTGTAATAGCTCGAGGGAGACAGATCGAGGATTTATTAGACCGAACGAAACTAGTATTATTGCGCTGTAATGTATGGCACTAGTTAGAGTTATCGCTATAAAATTGTAGATCGACTGAAGAGGTTAGTCTTTAGAAGTATTGAAATTGAGATTCTTGGGAATAGGTATTTAAAGTCTCAAAGTTTTAATTCGATAAAAGATCGGGTATATTTTGTTTTGTTTTGCCTTCTAAAGACCTAGAGCAAAAATCTAAAATCAACACTTGGCAATATTGCTGCCCCGCTGAGAATCGAATCCAAGATCCTTTGAATAAAAATTCAGCTTAGTAACCATTGTGCCATACGGGTCGTCAGACGTACAAAAGATTGCTTACAATTTGACACAATAAGCCTCGAAAATTAAAACCAAAAAAGACCAAGTGCAATCAATTACGTGTCGGCAGCGGGGCTCGAGCAAAAGGTCACAAAAAACGAGAATCGTTGATCCCCAAAGAGCAAGGGGATTCGTGTAGTACCTACAACGCTTCAATCCCGGGAAAATGTACCGCCCGGGATTTGTCCCTTTATCTACCAAGTGTGGAACACTGCCCGGGATTCGGACAAACTTTAGTGGAAAAAGGGGATAATGATATCACGATTGGCATATTTACTTCATTATTGTTGAATTATGTATCGTCACAGCCCGTAATCTTCCCTTTTCCAAGCTTAGGTCCAATGCAAGGAGTGGATTAAAATTCATACAGTTTTAAAGCACTCTTTGAGGAGAATTATTACGCTAATCTCGATAGTTTGAAATGTAATGTAATTAGAATTGTGTTCTAAATTTCGTTAAGTGAGTTGTTAATGAGATGAAATAAATAATTTAACTTTGACTTTGAAAAAGGATTATCACAGAGAATTTCTAAATTTCATTTTATTTTATGTGCGAGTTTCCTAAACGCGGCAATGGACTGACGTCACTTGTCTGCCATAATATTTTTCGCGACAACAAGCAGCATGATTTAGCAGTTTTCGACGTATGACGTTTTCGTTTTTTACACTGATATTGCAAAACTAAGTCACTTAGCAATTAACAAAAAGAATTAACGACAACTTATATTCTCACTAACCTTTATTACTAACAGGACCTAATAACCAACTAACAATCCCTCCCTTAGTCTTTTTCGAAGTTTGTTACGATGTCCATGGGCGGCAGGGGTTGGTGGCACTGTCAGCTCGTTTGCTATCTTAACAACATAAAAAAGCCCGATTCTCTAATGAAATATCTAGTTATGTATTTAATCACTACCATTATTGCAATCAACTTGTGGGCTCAAATAAATATTTTTGTTGTTTCGAAAATAAAAATGAGTGTACAATTATTGTTTTTTAAAACTTGTTCGAGGGAGAGTCTTTCCCCTTTCTTCAAAGCTATCGAAGCACCTTCATGAAATGGAGATAGATTCAAAACAATGTGTACCATTGATGCCTATAATGATTTTGATAAAACACGTATATTGCTACGTCCAAAATGAACATTTCTAGGGCTGTCATATTCTGTCCTGTAAATGATAACCGCATCGCAATGAACTTCTGATTGTGGTGCACTGTACAAGTTCTAGATTATGTACAGCTTATCAATAGCTTGAACTTTACCAATACCAAGTTGAAATGTAGGGCAGTACTAATAGAATAGTTAATATTCCGAAGTATTTCAGGGTAACCTGATCTCAGCAGGAGAATATTGAAATGTATTGAAATATTCCGACGGTAGCCGAGCGCATCGTTTCGATCTCATTAGTCAGAAATTCTTAACAGATTCACTCATACTTGTACCAATCTTTGATCCTCTTTACAAGAAAATCGGATTTTAATTCAAGAGTTTTCTTCTTAAGGTCAATTTTACGGATGAAAAATAAGGAGGTTTTTAAAGTATAAAAAGTTAAGTAAGTTTGTGATATAATAGTTAGGATTTAGTCGACCAGTTACTGGAACACAAACGACAGACCATAAATAGATAGGATAATTATATTAAGTAGTTATAATATATCCTGTGATGGTGAACCATAAATAAATATAGTCTTATACCTTTATCCTTGGATAAAGCTGTTACACGCTCTAAAACAAACATATTTGCGTTTCACTAGCTATGACCATACTCGACGAATAACTTAGATAATAAGAATTACTTTATATCATCGATAAGCAAAATATAACAAACTTATTTGTTTTTTTTTTCATTACAGTGAGCAAAGTAATATCTATGAACTTTTATCGTAACATTATTTTCGTCATCTATACTTAATAATATAAAGCTGAAGAGATTGTTTGTTTGAACGCGCCAATCTCAGGAACTACTGTACCGATTTGAAAAATTCTTTGAGTGTAAGATTAAGATACTCCGTTTATCGAGAAAAGCTATAGGCTATATAATATCTCGCTAAGATTAATAGGAGAGGAGCAGTAGTAAAAAATATTCCAAAAACGGAAAAATGACGCAGGCGGAGTCTTGCGCGATTGCTAGTACAACGATATACATTTCATTGCTACCGACATTATATACGAATCCAAGCCATTAGTGTGGAAGTGTGCTGACCTAAAACTAGGCTCGCGATGTTGGACCGGCTCCAACATTCAATACTATTCGTGTTCATATGCACTTAGTTCATTCAACGCCCAATATGCTGCAGACTTGAAAAGTTTCAATAAAGGTCACACATCTATATTATAGTAGACTATAACTATGACTAGGGGACCTGTGTTCGAAATTTAAGCATAACTCAATATGTCTAAATTAGGATCGATGGAAACCACAGAACAACGAATAATACTAGTGGAATTAGTATTATAGAATATGTTATAGACAAGACAACACAGCAAACCTATTTTTAGAATTAAAGCGAAAGTATTCCATTCAGTACGTAGCATCATCATGACTCTTGTACTACCGTCAACAGAGAAATTTCCGGGATATCTTGACAATCTTTTGTTTACCAACCAACTGACTTAAAAACGAATGCTAGCAATCATAAAAGTATACGGATACAAGCTACGATGTAACTTAAATCCATTTGACGATGTGCTATTTCTCTTTTGAAGCAAACAAGCCGTAACAACGCACAGTTCATCGCCTCCTCGCCAGCACTGTACCGGTCGATGACTCAACAAATTTCGTCATGGATGATGAAGTGGAAATTTCTCCGTTTGAAGCGAGCCGCGTATAGACTCATTCATTAAAGCGGCCTCGAGAGAGCCGCGCTCGCGGCCCGCTACCACTTGAAGTATTGACGTCAATTCATTTTCCGTCAGCAGGGAATTTAATTCCAAAGTTGTGATGCATCAACAATCTGTCTCACACCTAATAACGTCTTTTGTTCGGGGAATATCAAACGCGGACATTTTATCTTTATTTTAGAGAGCGGCGACGTATTTGTGCTTGTTGTGGTTTTTTCACACACACACATACATACACACAACACACACATAAACACGCGTGCGCATGCATAATAAAGTTTGATATTTAGGCAGAGGTTTATTATTATAATGAAAATATTATAGACAAAATAAAGAGGTATTCTAAATATACATATATGAGGGTTGGATTTTTTTTACTTTTAAGTATAAAAATACATGAAAAGTAACTGACCTTACGTGAAGTGTCGGTGCTCGTGTGACGGTATTCCGAGCGAAATAAAATTTGTTCTGCCATTGTAAGTAAAGAATTTTCACCGCAAAGCGAAATCAACAGAGTAAATTACAAGGAAAAATTCTAAATTGAAAGAGCGTGCTGTGTTCCAAACCGAGAGTAAATATGAAAAGTAAATTGCAGCAGGAATATGCAAGTGGTAAGAACATTAAGTGCCTTTTCCTAGTTTTCTTGTACTGTATTGTATTAAATTATGCGCTATTAAATGAGAACGCAATGTGTCTGTTATTAATACTTTACTAAAAAACTTAGGTACAGTTACACGTGCGATAGCCTTGCGACAAATTGTCGCACAAAATACGCGGGCGCAAACTTTTTACATGCGTCAAATTGTTGCTGCAACACATTACGAGGGGAGGGGTTAGTTAACATACTTCATTTTTCTCTTGAGCTACTGCTCAGATGTGAAAACAAGTTGGCAAGTAAAATATTAGGTGTATGTATGTATGATCAAAAGAGTCAAGTTTATGCCCAATGCATTACATATTTGTATGGAAGTTTGCAGAACAGTCGCCCTTTCTTTTATTATGTTGAATGTTGACTCGTGGATAGTATTTCAAAGTGTTTGTATTGGAACAAGAAAATGGCATCTCATCGAATGTCTAGTCTCAGTAAAATACCGTATTTTCTCAAAGAGTCATTTGACGCGCTTTGCCGTAGCAAGACTACGACGTGGTAAATACTGTTACGCCGTAGCTTTGTACTGCTACGCCGTAGCTTTGTACTGCTACGTCGTAGCTATATTTTTATTGTCGGTACATTTTTATCTGCTACAGATCAAGTTATCTTCTAGAAATGACCGACAACTATTATTAAGAGTCTAAACTATACATTACATACTATGTTAGTGTTCTTAGTCTTCTGACCCTATAGTTCTTACAACATTTTCTAAGCATTGGTTTCCCTTAAAAGATTATTTTGAATGTTACACGTCTAGTTGAAAGTGTGTTGGTTTATCAATTAGAGTATTAATTTTAATAAAATTGCTTTGATGGGAGACTTGGGGAACATACGAGTACATAAAGTAAGTAGAAACTATTATATCCACTATTAAAAAAAATATTGACTAAAATAAAAGTCAAGCTTAAGAACACTAGCAATCGCCGTGGCTCCCGTTTTCGCAACATTTTTTATTGATGCTCCTCTACTTTTCATCTTAGCGTGATATTATAAAGCCTATAGCCTTCCTCGCTAAATGGACTATCTTACAATAAAAGAATTTTTCAAGTCGGTCCAGTAGTTCCTGAGATTAGGGCGTTCAAACAAACTCTTCAGCTTTATAATTATTAGTATAGAAGTATAGATGTCATCCATTTCTATTAGAGTATAACTTTTGTTTATACCTAGTCAAAGGACATAAAGATTTATCCTTTAATATCTCCTGCAAGCGACAGTTGTGTTTCGCGAATTACACTGGACTTCTTTACCCTCAGAGGTAATTTCATAACTTTCTAAGAAACCGAGCGAAAATGTTCTCTATAATGAATACCTACAGTTATCTCTTTTAATTTTCTTACTTTTATTTTACAAAGAAAATAAATCAACGAATGTTTCTTATTATAGAATCTCTCTATTAAAACAGTTGCTATAAAATTTTATTTCTTACATTTAGCAATCATACTTAAAAATTATGTATGCTGATTTAACTGCGTACTCAAAATTAACCGAATACACTGGAAAGAGGGTAAAGTTTGGCATTTCCTAGAGGCTAAACAGCTTGACGAAATTTAACATAGGTATATTCGTTTACGTAGGTAGTGTCAGGCTAAATATTTTTTTAAATAACTAATTTAGCAGTAGATTTTCTTTTTTTTTCTATTACTGATTTGTTAGCGCTTAAAACATTGATACTCTTTTAGGGTACCTATGTTTTTTTGTATTGGCTTGAATTCCTGGAGTTTTCGGTATGCTCATTCAAACCATAGATAATTGATTGACCTACAGCTGCTTAGTAGTATATACTTTGCATTGCAGACAAAAAAATGGACCAGCATTATCTATGTCACTTACTTATTTTTATTTTTACTTCATATACCTCCATCACATTAAATATCGATTTATTTATTAACAATCTATTCCTGTTTTAGACACGTTTATTTTAGTTTGATAGCGTAACAAACTCAAATTGCTTTTGTAAACCGAAGCTAAGATAGGGATACAAATAACCTGTTTTACATTTTCTTGTGTTCGTATAAAAGTCTTATTAGCATGTTGGCTCTCAAGGGATTTGTTGAAGATTATGTTTTCATCATTCATTTTAACAAGGACAGTTTAAACGGAGGGAGATAATATTTGCACACATCAATATTTATAAGTACATTTATTTTATCAGCCGAAGTCGATTTATGTGTATAAAAAGAACTCAAATTTTTGACATAAATGTCTTTTATTTCGGTTTTAACGAATTTTTATTCTGTAAATAAACTCTATTTACTATTATTCAATTCTGTATTCAATCTTTCATTTTGGTTTTAACAAATTCATATTACCTACTTTATATATTTCTCGAATTCAGTTCGAGCGACAGTTTTCGAGAATAACCGAATGACACTACAAAAAACACGGCCAAAAACTACGATTTTGTAAATATTAACGTCATACGCCATCTAGGAGCTCAATTGTAAACTACAAAAAACTTCACTAGGTGTATTAAGCATTTAATCGATTAATAATTAACATTAATTAATTTTTAATCGATATTTTAGTAAAAAAATATTTTATTAATAAACACAAAATTTTAATTTCATTAGCTAGTTAGATTAGAGAGATAAGAGATTTTTAATAATAAGACTATAGGAAATTAAGAGATATTTGAACATAACTATTGGGCATCATAACACTTTGGTGATTTTCGGACATCCTAATAACATATTTATTGGTTTGATATAACTTATATACATTTATCAATAACTTCTATATACAAAAGAATCCCTGGAGGCGACC